>PKMM01018674.1:732189-989958 GCA_002933915.1 Eutrema heterophyllum
TAAAAAATAAAATTTTAAATTTAAAAAAAAAAATTATCTTAAAAAGCAAAACTAATATAGAAAGAAAAAAACATTTTTTAGTTTTTCCATTTAGATTAAAGAAATTAATCATAAAAGAAACAAAAATTCTAATTTCTCACCTCTGTATAAACCACAATTTGGTAGTATATCAATTACACCCAAAAAAATTAAAAGTCTAATAATCGTATCCAAAGCTATTTACTGCATCTTTTCACCAAATTTTTCTTTCAAGATATATATTTATTTTATCATAAATTTTGTTTTTAAATTTATGTATAAGATATTTTCATGGATGATCTAATTTTGTAATCTATTTTATCGTATTTAACTTTTTTCACAGGTTATAAAATATGAAATTACGATACTTATCTAATCCATAATAATTAGTTTTTTCAGCACAAGTGAATTTTTAAGCAAAGAGGGAAAAACTCAAAAGGGAAACGTGGATGCCAAACATTTTAACCGGAACTTTTTTACTTCCAAATTCATCTGTATCAAAAAAAAAAAAAAAATCTTAATGATGATAAAGTGCAGTTTGTCTTGTTGACATTCACAAAAGTGGCTATTTTCCATTTCTACGTAATTTGAACAAGAACTACTTAGAATTGTGTTTCCTAATCGTATTAGGACTGCCGACAAAAAAAAAAAAAATCGTATTAGGACTGTGTTTGAGAGATGAGAAGTTAGGTCACTTTTAACTTGACATAACATAACAGGTGTGTCCGAAGTTCGAACTCATATAAAAACAGGTGTCCGAAGTTCGAACTTGTAACACATCTTACACAATTGTTTTGTTTAGATGCTAACTAACCGATGACAAGTAGAAGACGTTCCAACAAAGTAAGACAGGTGCATTGTACTAAGCTCCAATTACAAATGTAAACACCAGAAACCGCAATATATTCTGGTTGGGTTTATACACAACAGAGATAACAGTAGCATTTGGTTCATCAAATGAATTCCCTTTTAGTTACAATCAGATAGATACAGAGGCATTGCGGAAGCAAGAAGCGAGAGTGCGCATGCACCCAACCTACTATCTTACACTCCTTACGATTATACGTGTCTATGCTAAATCCGATTTTGATCACTTCACATCTCCATCTGACATCAAGTGAAATGTATAATAATTATAAGGAACTGTTATTTGATTTTCTATATATGCAATGTTATTGTGCAATCTAAAATTCTCTATATGAGTTACAAAAACCTGAAGCACAAGTATAAAGGTGTTTGTACCAGCATTTCATCCGTTGTACCGTATATATGATTATGAGGACATATAGCAGAGTAGCAATCTCAGATCCTTATTTACCCTAACCGGTATTTGTATTTGTTACGTAACTCATATGATTTGCGTAAAACATGCACCAAAACACTTCCAAACTCTCAGTTTCCTACAGAGAAAAGCCCCTTTGTACATCCCATTAGTGAAGAATTATGAGTGGAACATCACACCTAGAACCCGAACAATGCACAACTAATTTATCATATCAAACATGAATTTAGGTAAGAGCCAATTTATGACCACCAAACTATCAGCCATTACAGCAACTGTGAGAACAGTTGCTAAGTAACAAGTTCTCTTGGACATCATAATGTTGCACCCCAAACTGTGATTTATATATGCATAACAAAGAAACTAGTTTCATCAAAGATATTGAATAGGGTTTATCAGAAACTATAATCCAGCTAAAGCCAGATTCGTGTTGGCGCTGCAAACAAGAAAATCCCTAGAACCAAGTTTAGCTACAAGGCTATCAGTAATAGCGATGAAAGCAGATTACAGATAGACCAAACCAACAATCAACGCTTCCTCAGGTGAGTTTTCTTTACGAATTTAGGCCTACGCAGGTGATTCATAGTTAAAACGATGAAAAAACTCTAACCTCAAACTCTAAGAAGCTGCATTTTGTTAGAGAAAGCGATGCCAATCCAATCAGGCTGTGAAGGAGACCACTGCAACTGGTTTATCTCCGAGCCGGCTGAGTAAACCGACATGGGATCAATACCGTTAGGTCCAGATACAGTCGGGAGTTCCCAAATGAGAGCCTGTGTGTCATCACCAGCCGAGCAGATGTGCTTGCAGCTCTGTGGAGCCCAAGCTATGGCGTTGACGCTAGCCTGGTGCCGTTCTAGCTCCGCCACAGGCACTGTCGGCGAGCGAATGTCGAGAATCACAACCTTATTTGAATCCATCAGAATCGTCGCCATGTACCTTAGGTCTTGTTTGTTCCAGGCGAGTCTTAGGAGAGGCGTATCGGGCTGGGGGCTCTCGTAGATGATGGTGGAGTGTTCCTTATCGCGTAGATCGAATATCCTGACGGATCCATCAGCGGAGACCGATGCGAAAACCCTAGCTTCTCCCCAGGCGATGTCGTGGACCTCTTTATCGTGCGCTATGAGCTGCGTCTCCACAACGGACTTCTCGATGTCCCAAATCGTGCAGGTCGTGTCGATGCTGCAGGTTCCGAGGCGTTTCGGCTCCACATCGTTCCAGTCGAAGGAGGTCAACGGCGCGCAGAACTCGCTCGTCTTGCTGTTGTTGAGGACCGAGACAGGCTCCACGGTGGAGGAATCTTCGCTAATCTCCCATAAACGGAGGAAATCGCCGGAGGAGGCGAGGAGATCGCCGCCGGAGGGACGACGGAGAGAGGGAGGGCTGAACATTAACTTGGTGGGAGGATAAGGATGCTCGAAGGAGAGATTCGGGAGAGGCTTCACGGTCATGGAATCGGAATCGAAGGAGAGAATGTCGATGCGGTTGTTGTAGTCCTCGAGGAAACTTCCGACGGCGATTCGGTGGCCGGAGGGAGTACCGGCGCGGATAGAAGAGAAGGCCATGGCGTAGAGTGGATAAGGAGAATCGTAGGTAACGGCGGTTTCCGATCTGGAGAAAGAATCCGGAGCTGAGTTATCCATTATCTCTCCCCGAAAACGTGAAATGGTTTATCTGATTTGATTCGACGTTGGATTCTTCACGACGACATCTCCGTTTTTCAGAGGAAAATGACAGAAAGTTCTATGGTCAGTGTCAGTGTGATTCAGAGAAACAAATCAAGGGAGACGGCATGCTAAACCCTCTGGGTTAGTCAGTATCTTTTGATGTATCTGTAGATAGTGGGCCTTTTTACGCGTTTTTTGGGCCTTATGTCTACATATAGTTGGCCTTTTATACGCTAAGCGAGATTGCGTTTAAGTTTGCAATTTGTGTATTTATTGTTTTTTTCAAACCACACAGATTAAAATAAATTAAATTAAATTAAATAATCGGGTTGATCATCTAACCGGGCTAAAAAAGTAGTATATGAACGAGTCAATAACATTTTCAAACCATTTTGAACTAATATCTAATGGGATTTATAAAGTCCACAATGCCGTCGTTAACTTCCGCAATGTCCTCATAGACTTAATCAACTTAATGTATAAACGTAAAATGTTTTGTTACTACTCATTTAGCTAATGGTTTGTGGACTTGTGCGATCTTAACACTGGTTATCTCAGTGGTAGTAGCTAAATAGGTTGGTTTGGGTATGTGTCATCTTTTTTGGGTTCGCCTCCGTTTGGCCACCAATGCTCTGCTTATCATATTGTAGACGTGTTCCGATTGGTTGGGTCTCATATTTATTAATCCGGGGCCTAGAAAGCCTGGAATTTTTCTTGATTAACAAATAGAAAAAAAAAAATTTTAAAAAAAAGACTTTGTGATTTTTTCTTCGCGTGAATATATATATATGAATATTATGTGTGTGAGGTTGGGGCGAAGAGTATCTGTGTCATTTTCTATATGAAAGATGTTAGATTGCATAACATTTCTGCAAAGAGCTGTAATAACTATTTTTGTATGAAAATAGTGTTGATTTATTTTATTTTATTTTAAAGAGGATAAGACGGCGAATAAAAAGAAAGACGATAAGAAACAATGATAGGTCCAAATTTAGGGTGAAGGGGACATGAGGGTAAATCGGATTTACCAAATCCCTAGACATTGACATGGTCTATTTTCTTCAGCCCCAATCCCACGTTTACTCCAATTTCATTTTTGATACGACCCACAGATTTATTTTATCAACTGGTCCCACGCTTTAAAAATAAATAAATAGATAGATCGAATAATTCCCAACTTACTCATGATAGTAAAGCACCTTCATCGAGTTAATTTTATATGGATTTCTCAACTATTTGAAATATCTATCTAGTTAAAAAAATTTTTAACAAGTTGAAATATTTATGTGAGAGACTCCCCGTAAAAATAATTTTAAGATAACAATCAATAGTTCGTAATTCTTAGCATACAAATTGAGATTAATATATTACTAAACTCTTTCACATCAATCTGATATATTATTTTATATGAGGTTGGTAGTCGAATTAGTAAACTAAATGACCACTCAAGAATCAAAATTAAGAATTTAAATATTGGACGAAAAACAGACTAATTCAACATTTTAATATTTCTTTATCGAAGAGATTATAGGTTTAAGACTGAAACTTCTCAACTAAAAAATATGTTTTGTCCAAACAAACCTAAGTTATATTTAATTTATTTATTTATAAGCTACAGAAAAGACAATTTTGCCTAAAACAATTTTGATTTTGATTTCTATCAATTTTCAGAAATTAATCATCTTGTCGGTCTTCATCGATCATTATCGACGATTTCATCGCCAGCGATCGATCATGTTATCGTCGGAGATTGTGATGCCGGAATCCTGAGCCGTCGTCACGCCTCAGTATCGTCACTTCGAAGCTTTTTTGCCCCGACGCTCATGGCAGCCTCGTCGTACCAGCGATCCAACGGTTCTTTGAATTGGGATCCAACGGTCTCTTCTTCTCCTCCCCATCCCTCACGCCTCTCTATTCTCCGCTGTATCTCATCGAGATCTCCGCCTTCGACCATCTCTCTCCCTTCTCTCCCATCTCACTCCGTTCAATTGACGGCGATTGCGATGTACTTTGCTTCATCGCTGCCAATACCACGGTTCCTTCTCTCTCCCTCCTTGTTTTTCTGCAATTTGTTTATAAAATTCCTGCGAATGTTTTTTTAGATTTTGATTTGAGTTTGGATTTGGTTATCCACTTAAGCTACAAAATTTAGCCTCGGATTTTGTTTCTTGTCAAACACAATAAATCGATTCCTCTGTAGATTTATATGTTTTTAAAGATGGGTTTGAGGAATAGAATTAAGATTTAGTTAGATTTACCATTTGAAATTCTACCAATTCTCTGGATTTGCTACTATACAAATTACAAGTTTCACTGGTGGAATAGTTTACTTATTTTGAGTTGGTTGAAATTGAAAGAGTCTCTTGCTCTGTAAAAACTGAGACTTTGAGAAATTATTACAAATTTAATTGCTCCGGCATGTGACACAGACTGCACTGGAGTTGTTGAGGGAGAACAAGAACAAGTTTGAGCTCGTTGGTCTTGAAATAGACTTACCTGTCATTAGTATGAACAATACATACCTTGTTTTAGTTTTTCTTTGATTCTTTTCATGTTTCCTAGAGACTAGAGTGAAAGTTTTGATCTTCGACATGGTGATTGATTCTTGCAGTGTTATCTGCGCATAGCGATCCAAAGTATGTGATGAAAGGAGTCAAGCACGGTGTCTGCGACTATCTGCTCAAACCGGTTCGAATTGAGGAGCTCAAGAACATATGGCAACACATGGTGAGAAATAGCAAGTTTAAGAAGGTTCTGATGCTTCATCTACGCATGAAAATCAACAGTTAATATAGTCTTTTATAGTTTTTATGTTTCTTGCTCATTTAGGAAGGCTTTCCTAATTACGTTATATATGTTCCTAAATGGTTCATAAATACGTTTCATTTCCAGAAATGATCATTTTTCATCATTTGTATCTTTCTTTCTTTGTGTAGGCAAACAACAACACATGTTATGATGCTTCATTTACGCATGAAAATCAACATTTAATATAGTCTTTTATAGTTTTTCTGTTTCTTGTTCATTTAGGAAGGTTTTCCTAAATACGTTATATATGTTCCTAAATGGTTCATAAATATGTAGAATGTTGATTTAGGAAGGCTTTCATAAATACGTTATATATGTTCCTAAATGGTTCCTAAATACGTTTCATTTTCAGAAATGATCATTTTTCATCATTTGTATCTTTCTTTCTTTGTGTAGGCAAACAACAACACATGTTATGATGCTTCATTTACGCATGAAAATCAACAGTTAATATAGTCTTTTATAGTTTTTCTGTTTCTTGTTCATTTAGGAAGGCTTTCCTAAATACGTTACATATGTTCCTAAATGATTCCTAAATACGTAGAATGTGGATTTAGGAAGACTTTCTTAAATACGTTATATATGTTCCTAAATGGTTCATAAATACTTTAAGAGGCTTACAAAGCATTACTAACTGAAAAAACTGAAAAAATTAGGCATCTATGATGCTAAGACCATACATGATACCATAGTTAAATTTTGTTCATTTTCCTTGTAGATTAGAAACATGAAAACATCATATGGAAACATAAAAAAAGAAATGAGGATATATGATGAACAACACAAGATAAACTTACTTTTAGTTTAGTCCTCAAAAAACTAGACTAAATGTTCTAAGATCATAAAGAAGAAGATTAAGTAACTATCCAACTAAATATTATTGATCAAACCAAAAACTATATAGTGTTCCATCCTCCTTTTACGATTTTTGACCAATGCAAGAGCTTTCTCTATCAAACTACTAATGATATATAAAATTGTATAAAACTATATGCAATTGTATAAAACCTGAAGGCTTGATTCGTTCCTTCTCCATCCTCTCCAACAACTTGAAAGCTTCCTCGAACTTTCCCTTGTTACAGAAACCGCGGATTAAGGGTGAAAAAGTCATCACATTAGGCCGAGATTTTTGTTTAGGAAATTCGTCGAGTAGCTGGTGTGCAGCATCCAGATTCCTACTCTCGCACAACCCTTTGATGAGTATATTCAAGCAACAAGCATCGATTTCCACACCATATAAAAAAGCCAACAAAAAAACAATTAGAGGACCAATTTTTGAAAATTACAGCCAACCTTGGAGAGCACGTCCCGGTCTCGCAAATTGGAAGCAGGAAACGAAAGCTGCTCGATAAACGAAAGCAGTATCGATCAGCTCAGTGATGTTTCTCTCGGAGAATCCGAACCGATCGACGAGGCATTTGTGCATCCTACAGACATCGTTGACGCAGCCNTGAAAATATGATATATTTTATCAAATCGATTAATTTAATTAATAATCGAGTATCCCTACAAAACATTATCTATGGTTTTATATTGTTTTGTGTGACATATATCATCTATAATCGAAAACCAAATAACTGTACTGGATAGCTACTTTGTACAGTATTATTATTCGCAAATTAATAACAAAACAATGGATAATAGCTCGAATGAATAATTTATGTATTAAAAAAATATATTTGAAATAAAATATAGAATTGAAAATATATATAACAAAACGGGTTGGAAATTTTGGGTAGCTAAAATCACTAACTTTGAATCATACATGTCATACCAAAAATATATTTTCCATAAAAAATAGAAAACATAAAACAAAAACAAATAAAAAATTGTCGCATGCCCTCATTGTGGATTAAAATTTTAGAAAACTATATAATATATTCTATACCAAAAATAAAACTGTTAACACATCTCAAACTTTTACATCCACGCACAAAATACATTTTGTTCAAAAAAATAGAACTAAACATCAAAAACAAAAATTAAAACTTACCTCCATGCGAATTAGGGCGGATTAGAAAAATATTATGTTAACATAATGAACTCCCGTTACTTTTCATATTGAACTCCCGTTCTAGGGCGGATTAGAAAAAACAAATTATATCTAAACACTAAAATAATCTTGTGTCTCATATGACAAAAAAATAAATATACAAAATTTTTTATCTAAACACAAATTATATTACAAAATTTGATAAACAAAAATAATAATTTCCGTGCGGGCGCATAGGTTTAGAATCTAGTTTCTATTAAATCAAGAGATAAAGGGATAACGAATAATTTATCACATGTTTAAATAATAGCATCAATTTAAAACCTAGTTTAAAGGGATAATATTTAAACCATACGGAGAATAATATATGAAACCCTATATATTATTCCTATTAATTGATAGGTTTAAATATATTATTTAAACCATACGGAATCATTCAAGTTTATTATATGGTTTAAATCAACTTGATATTTATGCTAACTCAATGGAAAATCAACATAAAAAGTTTAACAAACAAAAAAGAAAAAATGAAAGTATATGTCAAAATAAAATGGTATACTAATAAAAGTTGATGCTATATGTATCTAAGGGTGTCCACATATAATTTTAAACGACCAATTAAAATATGCCAAATCAACATTTTAATTAAATCTTAAATAATGTCAAGAATTCAAAAAAAACTCGTGTATCTGAAATGGAAACAAATATCAAAATAGCTAAATTAACAAAAGAAAAAATCATTTAAAATAAAATTAATTTGATATCTATGATAACTCTATGGAAAATCAACATAAAAAGCTTAACAAAAAAGTAAAGAAAAAGAAAATTATATGCCAAAAAATCGGTTCTCTTAAAATGGAAATAAATATCAAAAGAGCTAAATTAACAAAAGAAAAATTCCATTTAAAAGGATATTAACTTGATATCTATGCTAACTCTATGGAAAATCAACATTCAAAATTAAAAAAGATTCCAAATTCTAATATTATTGTTAATAAAAAATAAAAACTATAAGGAAATTATGTAAAAAATTTCCATTAACAACAAAAAACCAATATGATATTAAATTATGAAACTTTCTTAATTTAAATAGTTGTCTCAATTATATAAATAACTAAGAATAAATATAATACTAAAATCTATTTACATGTGTGTATACTCTATACGCACGCGTTTAGAGAGCACTTTGTTTATTGTGATGAAATAATTTTACCATCATTTTTGTTACAAACATGATTTATTATCTATAAAATATATATGTTACTTATAAAAGTTGAAGTTACTTGATTCTAAGGCTTTCCACATAGGATTTTAATTAATCAATAATTATAATCTACATTAGCATCCAAATTTTTGCCACATATCCATAAAAAATTTCCACACGATCACTTGGAATAGATAGTGCAGAAACGATAGAATAAATTACATTTTTATATTCAACTTAGGATTGCCATAAATCAATGTAGGAGTTCTTTTTTTTGAGTTGTTCTATTTGTTATTCATTTTCTGATTTTTTATGTAAGTTGTATTGATTTTGTCTACTTAATTTTCTTCTTGATCAAAGTTATGCTCTGATAGAATATAAAAAGAATAAAGAACGGCACGAGAAAGAAAGAATTCATGGATTGAGAAAAACGACTATAATGAAGGACAAATGACCATGCGTTGGTTAAACTAGCTAAGAAAAGAGAATAACTTTTAAATTTATTACTTTTTTGTTGTTTTCATAGAAAACATATATAACGAGGATGAAACTGAAATGATGAAATAAATCATTTTCTTGATTTGAAGAAGCGATGTATTATAATATTTTATCTTCATGTCTTTATTAAATAACATTTGATTACTTTGTATGAAAAAACATATTTTCTTGATTTGAAGAAGCGATGTATAATATTTTATTTTCGTGTCAATACTATGTTTATTAAATAACATTTGATTACTCTGTTACACTTTTAGTTGGCTTTGGTATGCTAACTTATAAATATTTTACCATTGAAACCTTACAAACTAGATATAATTTTCCTCTTAGGAATCTCGGTTTTCTAATCTGTTTACTTCTTCATATAAATATTTTACCATCGAACCTCACATTTGCTTTATGCTAACTTAAAAATTGTTACCTTATCTAAGGATAGTTTAAATCATCATATTTGGTTGACTTCAAATTTAAATCATGAACTTTTGTTGACTCGGCCAAAAAAGACATGACGTTAAATCCATAAACGGAATGAGTAAACGGAGTTAGAAAACCGTTTAAAACCACGGTTAATTGATACGACGTCGTTTTGCTCTTTCTTCTTAAAATGGAAAAATTGTCTTAAAAGGCATCAACTTAATTTAGGATAAGTAGAATTTAAAATAGCCTATATAATTTTTTGTTTGATGTCTAGATAATTGGAGTTTGTGTTCAAACAATATTAAACAAACTATAGACCAAATTAATATATTAATAATAAATTAGTATATTCGCGAGCATATTTTTTATCATTAAATGATTTAGTTGAAATTTTTAAGTTTTTTTAATTAATCGATTTTTAATTTTTGGTATGTACCAAGTTATTTATATAGAAATGAGAAATTATAGTTTTTTTTCTTTTAGGATTAGTAATCCATTGTTTTATTTCCATAATCTAAATAGGAAAACTAAAGATTTTTTTTCCTTTTTTTTTATTAACTTTGGCCTTTAGGATAAATGTAGATTTTTTTTCTTCTTTTTGTTAAGTAACTTTAGCCTTTAGGATTATTAATATAAAATGGTCTAGATAATAAATATGAACAATTAATCGTCTATACTAGTTAAGTCTATATTACTTAACTAGCATCTTCATCATTAATTATTAATTAATTATTCATTTTCGTTTTTTATAAATTATTTAATAATAAAAAATTCGAATTTTTAACATGGAAAAATAAAAAATTGATCTTTATTTCAGTTATTTTTGTCAATTTCATGGGTCGATCTAACCCGATCCAACCCAATCCATCAACCTTAATTGAGGAACAATAAAATTTATTAATATTCTTTTCCTTTTAGAAGGTTTACAAGTTCAAAACGATAATTTTCTAGCTTATAATAAATAGATTTTTATTTTGTAACTTTACCTTTTAGAGGTAGCTTGTACTTACCCGCATATATGCGGATTTTTTTACCTCTATATTAACCACAATTTGGTAATCTGTCAATTACAAAAAAAAAAATTAAAAGTCCAATAATATTTTATGCATTTTTTCACCAAATTTTTCTTCTAATGTATATATTTATTTCATCGTAAACTTTGTTTCTAAATTTATGTATTATATATTTAACGGGTGAACTAATTTTGTTTTCCATTTTTTGGCTTTATTTTTTTTTCACGGGTTATAAATTATTAAATTAAAAACCCGCATATATGCATGTACTTATCTAGTCTTATTATATAAAGTCGAATGTTTCAAAGTTTCAAAGTCAATCGATCATATTCTAACATGTGTAAAAAAATAGAAAATGATTTAGTTAACTATGCAATGGTATTAAAGTTAACTAAATTATTTCCTAATCCTAAAAGGTAAAGTTTTTAAACAAAAATGAAAAATAGAAAATTTAAAATTTATCCTAAAAGCCAAAGTTAACAAAAAAAGGAAAATAAAAAATTAATAATGGAAAAAGTTTTAAATCGATTAATAAAAAAAGAAAAACTTAAAAATTTGAAAAAATTAATAACTGATTCATATTCTTAAAAGGTAAAATTACTAAAAAAGGAAAAATACAAAATTTAAATTTATCCTAAATGGCAAAGTTATTCAAAAAAGTAAAAAAAATCTTTAGTTTTTTCCATTTAGATTAAAGAAAATAAAAAATGGATTACTAATCCTAAGAGAAAAAAAAATATAATTTCTCACATCTATATAAACAAATCGGTAGTACGTCAATTACATACCAAAAAAATTCAAAAGTCCAATAATTGTTTCCAAAGCTATTTACTGCATCTACTCCACCAAATTTTTCTTCCAAGGTATATATTTATTTTATCGGAAACTTTATTTATAAATTTGTATATTATTTATTTTTACGGGTGATTTAATTTTGTTTTTCATTTTTCAATTTTAGTTTTTTAATGGGTTATAAAATATTAAATTAAAAACCCGCATATATGCAAGTCATAATCTAGTTTTCTTATAAGCCAATATATTATAAGCAAAAATAATTTAGTTTGATAATACCATTGCATAATCCTTAATGATAGGTGACAAAAAAATAATCCTTAATAATATATTTTTAAAAAACATTGAAAACTTGTGCAGCACCACGATTGTTCTCACCATTTTTCACATACTATTTTAAACATAATTTCTAAACATTTATTATTTATATAAAAACAATCAATTATTTATAATTCTGATATCTATCTATTCTATTAAAACAAAAGTATTTTTAGTATCTGCATCCAAACACTCCATATTTTAAAAACAAAATCTTTTTGGAAACTATTTTAACATTATCCTAGTATATTTTTACAAATATAAATATATAAAAATAAATATAATTACGAATTTGGGATAATATATAAATATAAATATAATATCTTCAGAAAATCTTTGTGGGTGAGAGGTGGTGTTGAAAATTTGTGGTTTAAAAGATTTTAGTAGACAACATACAAAAGAATTTTGAGATTTTTTTGTTTAGTATATTAAAAATAAATAATGTTAAAGACGAAATCAGAAAAAATATTTATAGAATTGCTAAACATAAATTTATAAAATAAATAATGTTAAAAAAACAAATTCTAGAAATAATATTAAATTGCCAAACATAAATGATTTTGTAGACAATAGAAAAAATCAGAAAATATAAAATTTTAGAAAAATATTAAATCATATTAGATTTTAAAGATTTTAAGTTGAAAATATCAAACAAAATTGTTTAAATTCCGATAAATTTTCTGATTTTAACTTAAATCATACAAAAATTATGTTATAAAAATTTATTTTAATACATTAAATTAATGTTTTGAAATATGACCCGAGAAGTAAACCAGATAGTCCTTTGGGTCACTGATAAACGCATATTTTACACGTTTTAGAGTATTTATTTATATTAGTTTTATTTTGTCTTTGAGTCTTTTTAGTGTGTTTTAGTGCATTTTATGTCTCATAATATTTCATTTGAATTTTAGAAATCCTAGAGAGTCTTTTATGGTATTTTGTAATATTTTGTGTCATTTTATGGAAATATGATATGATCATGGGAAGAGCTCACAATTGAAGGCAATGTTCAAACAATCGCCGCAACCAGCTCATGTAATTTCAGGAAACGAGCCACATACGGATGTAAAGCTCTTTGAGTCTAGTTTCCAAAACGCTCAAGATCATCCCAAACCGACTTACCAATCGGCCCATACAGGCCCAACACTGATGACATACCCTATTGCACGACCGAGCCAAAGAACATGTTTTCCAGACCAACTCAGATACAATCTTGACGCGAAACCACATGGAGAATCTTACTGGATCTCTTAGGTTTCCAACAAACTCAAGATCACAAGAAATGGACATCGGATCACAAAGATACAGCCCATTTGCCAAAATGGGTCAACCTGATTTGGTCCAGCCGCCGGGAACTGTTCATCTTCAACAAATTTGCCTTGGGATCGGTTTAGGGGATAAGTTTGAAACCGATCCAAATGTGCTCCGCAGCCAAACACTGTTCACTCCGCAAGTGTGTTTTCTTTTGTGTTTCTTAGGTGATTGTGACATATGCAACTTGTATTTCTTTTGCTTATTTTCTCCTTAATTTATGTTGTGTGCTTACTCAACCTTGGTTAGTTTGTTAGCTAGAGTTAAGTTAGTATTTGTGCTTAAATATGTATTGTAAACCAATGTGAAATAACATCTAAAATTTTTTGGAAACACAAACTTCAAAAGAGTTTGGCTCTAGATTAGTTCGTTTCTCGCATCTTCGGTGCGTAGTCTCTATTCCATGTGGATCGATACCTTGAAGTGTTACAAACGACATGCCGTCATGATTGCGGTGTTGTGCGTGAGGGTAATTGACGTGCCGAGCCTAAAAAACTCACACAATCAGTCACCGAGTCCGTGGTTTGACCCGCTTCGATACAATCTGACCGCAATCAACAATTAGTGAAATCTTATTATATAAAGCTGAATCTCTCAACGTGAACATGTGTCACAGTTAATCTCTCAATCTGACCGCAATCAACATAGGATAATTCTCATTCACGAGATCGTGACATTTGTCACAGTTAATTTATATATTGACATGTGTCAATTTAAAGTAAAAATGAATTAAAATAAATATTAAAAATGTTTAACTAAGAAAAGGCAAACTTCAAAAAAGAAAAAGCAAAAATAAGTAAGGAAAACATATAATAAAATAAAGTGACAAAATGAAACTTATAAAAAAAGTTAAACTAAAAAAAAAACAATAATAAGTAAGGAAAACTTATACTAAAGGAAAGTGATGAATGGAAACTTAAAATTTTATAATCTACAACCACGACCAAACCTAAAAAAGAGAAATTATAAATATACTCTAAAATTAAAAGGAAAATTATTAATATACGACAAAACTTAAAAGTTTATAATCATTTCCATTATGATTAAGATCGCGACATATGTCAAAATAATAATATAAACTTTCATATTGTTAGTTATTTATTTTTTTTAAAGAAATATTAACAAAAAAGGAAAAAGAAATTGTGATTTATATTATAGAAACTAATAACATTGAAAAAGTAAAGTAAGAGAAAAAATAAAAACTATCAAATAAAAATAACAAAAAAGGAAAAAAAATTGTGTTTTATATAATGGAAACAAATAACATTGAAAAAGTAAAGTAAGAGAAAAAAAAATAAAAACTATCAAATAAAAAGTGTTAAATATATTAAAAATATATATACGATTCATCTTATTATATAAAATAGAATGTTTCAAAGTTAGTAACTCGTCTGATCGCGACACGTGTCAAGTCAAATGATCAGATTTTGACATGTATTTAATAAATGAAGTATTTGCATGGGCAGTCACTTTTTCAAAACTCTCTTCGTTTTTAGTACTTTATTTATTTTTTTGTTTTTTTGTCTTTTTTTGTGGCAAATGACCATTTTACCTCTGTTTCATGTAGCTTAAATAGATTTATCTTTTGAAAATAGGAGAAAACACGAAAAATGAGAATTTGATGGGAAGAAGGGAAATTCGATGGGTGGGTATGATACACATTTGGAGTAGGAATTAAGAAAGAATCTAGGCCTATGTGTATCATTAAATTTGATGTGTATTAATAAAATGTTTTGATTGGTTGAGATTCTTAATGCAACATGTCTATTTGCTTCTCCATATGACCAAGACTGGGAAAAGAGAGAGAAACATATCTATAGCTCTAATATTCACATATTAAATATCAGAGCTAATTAGTTGCTATCTTCATGTGTTATTGGACTAAATCGCATAATTTGAAACATAGTTTTCAATTAGCCAACAGAATTTTGAATTCGCATATTTGTTGAAAAAGAAGTTCTAATGTGTTATTTCGTTACACTAAAAACTAAAATCGGTTTATTTTATATGGGATAAACTAGTGATACCAATCAAATAACATGCAAATTCCAATTTGATTTAGATTGAAAAAGTTATTGCTCAATTATAATAAAAAAGATCTATTATAAAACAAAAAAAATGTTATGCTCCATTTAGGTTTGGTTTTGATTGTCCAATTTAAAACAATAAAAGAGAACCGAACATTTTTAGATGGATGGAATGATAAAATGACTTCTTGGCGGCGAGCCCAGAGCACAAGATTCGAAACTCGGATTTCCAGGGCAAAACTTAGCAAATTCGCAAAATCAACATTTCCAACTTTCTTGAGTGTACTCAGCTTCTAGTTCAATTCTCCAAAATTTTAACACCCAGCGTCTTTGGATTTGTATTTCTTCTCCAAGGTGAGCCACAATGCCTTGGAAGAAATAGCTTCACTGTAAACGAGGTACAGTGGGTCGATTAGGCAACCTAAAATCCAGCCTTTGCATAGGAAATCTCCATGGATCCAGGCTTCAACACTTGCTAGAGTGTTTCCCGCGGGGAAACTTGGTTTATCCTCGTTAAGAAACTTGTCAAACTTTATCGTGGTAAGAAAGAATCTCATCTTATGTTGCCACGTCTTGAAGCATGTTCCGTCAAATTTATATGGCATCAGTCCTTGAGTGACCGCGCTCGGCATTGACGGGATTACTTATCACTCATTAGGCATGGTCACGGTAGGAAGACCACCTCCGAACAGAGTTCGGCGTGTCGTCTCATCAGTGATGTTTCCAACTGTCATTCCAGCTGGCGCATTAATCGGTGTTTCATCGATAACGTTCGAGTTGTCGGTGCCGTTAGTCATATGTTTACAAGCAAAGTAAACCGTAATGTTATATTTTACACAAGATCACTTTAAAACGTTTCGCGGAAGTGCTAATGAACGTTCGCAAAAAACTGTTAAAGTTTTGAATCGGTCTTGCGGATCGGTTTACAACCGTTCGTAGACCTCCAGATCGGTTTTTACAACCGATCTGGTAACTCCGGATCGATTAATACATGGATCGATTTTTACAATCGATCTGGAAACCGATCTGTAACCCAAGATTGGTTTTTAAATCCAAAAACCGATCTGGAAATCGATATGGTAACTCCAGATCGATTAACACAGGGATCGGTTTTTACAATCGATCTGGAAACCGATCTGTAACCCATGATCGGTTTTTACAACCGATTTGGAAACCGTTCTAGTTACAAACGATCCCGAAATGGAAATATGTTTTTCTGTTTCGCAAACTCGCTTTTGAAGCGTTCGGGGAAATGTTTTGTTTTACCGTTTCTTAAAAAACCCGATTTGCGGAGAAGCTTTAGAAGCAGTTCGTAAACCTGTTTGAAATCGTTTTGTAAAAACGTTTGAAAAAATTCGCAAATTCTCAATCCGATTGTAGCAATAGGTTAGAAGCAAATTTATTGAGTTAAAATTGTTAGAACCGTAAAACACCGGATTTGAAAATTGCGAATACAACTTGATAAACGATTACAAAAGAATATATGAAACGATTACAAATAACGAAACGAAACGAAAGAATAATACTCAAGATGAAAACACATTTGAGACAGAATTATTCCAAATAAAAAACTCATTTGAGACATAGTTATTCCAAATGAATAACAAGAACGCGGAGGCGAGTTATAAACTATTTCCTTAACTCAATAAATCATCTGTTGTGTGATGGTTTTGTGCGATTTTTGAATGCCATGATACAACCGTTGCGAGACCGTTTCACAACAATTGAAATGGAATCTACGAACTATAAGTTGTACGATATACTCTCGGAAACTTACTTAGAAAATTTTTAAAAAACATTTGGAGCGTTTTTCCTTCAGTTTGTGTAAGTTATTTTGATGAAAGAGATGTTGTAGCCAAGGAGGAGCCTCTTCAATCCCAAAGGAGCAGTGATTTGCGAAAGCAAATTTGTCAAAAGAGAGTTTGGCAAAAGAAGATGTTGACATGAGAATGTGAGGTAAGCAATGACATCACATGAAGATGTCATAGTGACGAGATCGGTTTACCAGATCGGTTGTAAACCGAGGTGAGGTAAGCAATGCCATCACATGAAGATGTCATAGTGACGAGATTGGTTTACCAGATCGTTTGTAAACCGATCCACGAAACCGATCTGGTAAACTGATCCACAAAAAAATTCTTAGCCACACGGAAGCTCGGTTAAACGCTCAAATTTGAGGCAAAACCGTCCCAAAAACAACACTCACGTACTCACAAACATTCCCAAGAACTTGAGAGCCCGAGCCCAGCTTGGCGGCGGCGGCGCGCGTGTGGCTCCCCATCCTCTCTCTCATACACCATAGTGTAATCCTTTTTGAACTTAATCTTAAGTTTCCTCCTTTATATACACATGTACTCATTTAGCCAACATGTTATTTTCCCACTTTTCTCATGAGCCCAATGGCCCATTTTTCATTCACAAAAATACACATTTTATGACAAAGCCCAACATTTCATGTTCACTCTTTTTGTCATAAAAATTGTTCCAACACTCTCGTCAAGATTGAAATATTGTTTCTCGCGGTGAAAATTAGGTTTGTTTGTTATGCTATTGAAAATCAATGTTGATCGAATCCAGATGTGTAAACGGTGACAATTCAATGTTTGTTACGGAGGAGGAATAAGATTGAGTGTGTTTCGGATCCCAGCAAACCCAAATATTTATTTTCTTCAAAACACAGTCATATAAATTTCAAGTGAGATGTTGATAGGAAAGAGGTTGATAGTTTTTGAACCCAAAAGTTATTGATTTTTCTCTACAACATGGATCATGAATATCACAAATTTATATAATTAAATATCCTATATGATTACAATTGGAAGAATGTTTTATACATGCCACAAGAAGAATCGGAGCAGGAGGCTCATAACGCAGTGTCCTCTCATAAATCATCTTCATAATCTTGATGTCAGAGTAGTAGTCTCTACTCTCTACCGTCTTTCTTGGCCTTTGCTGAATGAATAAGAAAAAAAATTGTAGTTAATTTGAATATAAATTAATTAGCATATAATAATACATGAGATCAATTTAAATTAACAATTTGAAAATAAATAGTAGTTACTTGGAGGTATAACCGGTTCGAAGTAGATAGATCTTGTAATCTTTAAAAAAATTATTATGTTTTTGACGGAATCACTCGATGACACTATATGCATAGATAGATGACATCTCATAATGCAGAGATCTAAGAGCCCGCTTGATGTTGCGAAAAAAACTGATTTAGTTTATACGCAACGAGACAAATATTGGTTGTCTAAATCCCAAAACATCTACAATAAAAAAAAAGAAAATTTTAAAAGTTTTGTTAATCAAATATCAAAATTTGAAACTAAACAAAATCTCTAGTTATCATTTTTAAAATTGTACAAAATTTGCACATACTAGGTGTACACCTGCGCTACACTGCGGGCTTTTATCTAATTCATTTTTTACTGGTTTGATATCATTTTTGGATACCAATCAAAACATCAAAACATTTTGCATTGAGAATGTAATATGTGTGTACATTTTTCAAAATGATAACTAGACCATTTTGTTTAGTTTCAAGTTTTGATATTTGATTAACAAAACTTTAAAATTTTCCTTATTTGTATTGCAGATGTTTTGGGATTCGAACATCCAACATTTGTCTCGTTGCGTAAAAACTAAATTAGTTTTTCCGCAACATCAAGTAGGCTCTTAGATCTATGCCTATGGTGCCATCGAACGGTTCCGTCATTGGCCACAAAGATTTGGTCGAAGAACAAATAAGTTCAGGAACTAATTTGATGTCATGGGCCACAAGGACTTCGTATCTATTTTGAGATCCAATATGGTATCACGAAAGTCCTGATCACCTGTAACATAATGAAAAACACTAATTAAACTAAACCAATCATCGTGAATATCACAAATTCATATAATTACATATCCTAAATTCATCTAATTATATATATCATAAACTAATATAATTACAAGTGGAAGAATGTTTTATATCTTTCACAAGAAGAATTGGAGCATGAGGCTACATTTATGGAGGCAGATTTGCGTTGCACGAGTATTGTCCAAAATATGAATCAACAGCTGAAAGCAGCTCGCCATGCCTCTAATTCTAGTATGGATAATGTTGAGACTCATAACGCAGTGTCCAATCATACATCATCTTCGTTACTTTGATGTCAAAGTAGTAGTTTCTACTGTCTTTCTTAGCATTTGCTGAATGAATAAGAAATTTGTTTTAGTTAGTTAGAATATAAATTAATTAGCAAATAATAATAATATGAGATAAATTAAATTAACAATTTGAAAATTAATTAGGAGTTACTTGGAGGTATATCGGCTCTAAGTGGATCTTGTAATCTTTACGATTTTTTTTATCTTTTTGACGGAACCGTTTGATGGCACCATATGCATAGATAGAGGAAAGTTCATAATGCAGAGACCTAAGAGTCCGCTTGATGTTGCTAATAACTTATTTAGTTACTACGAAATAGGCTTGGGCATCCGGTTTATTCGGGTTAATCGGTTCGACTTTTTTGGTTTTTTGGTTTACTCCAAATCCTGCTAAATTAAACCAAAAAATATTCGGTTCGGAACGGTTTGGTAGTCGGTTTTTTGGCTCGGTTAATAAGAATTAAAAATCCGCCGATTTGAACCAAAATTGTTTTTAATCGGTTAACCAAATTGGTTTGGTTCGATTTTTACATAATGGACTTAGTTTTACAAGCCCAAACATTTTAATATTTTTTTTCCACAAGCCCAAACGTTATGATTTTAAAAGCCAAATGATTTTTTTTAGGTCAAGTAAAGCCCACGATTACAGACCCCATCGAAAAACATTTAGGTTTTGTCTTTTTGTCTATGTAATTGAAGGCGAATGTGAGACAGAGTTTCATGTGAAGCGGAACGTGTTTTGTAAAATAGATGAAGCAAGACAAATATTCTTCTAGAGATTCTCCGTGAACCTTAAGAAAGATGAATCAAGGCCTAGGAGATGGTACAAAATGAGAAAGACCACCTCTAATGAACCTAGACTCGCTGCCAAAGAAAACAATAGCGTAAGAGAGAGAGAAGATGAAGGTTAGGAAAAGTATTCCCTGATTAACTTTTCACAAAATGCCAAAGTTCAGTACATAAAGCAGAAAGCAGAAATCAGCACAGTCAAACACGCGACTTGTTGCTGAGATTTAACCAAATGCAAACCAAAACTAATTCGAGATTGAACCGGATACAAAACTAGTAATCACTTATTTGAAATGCCGTAAAAGAAACGATAAGTGTGATATCCTATCACAATACTTCCCTGTGCAAGAACAACCTTGTCCTCAAGGTTGAAAGTCTGGGAATTGAGAAATGAAGTCTTTGTAGAACTCCCAAGAAGCCTTATCATCAGGGAGGCCCTTCCATTTGACAAGGACCTTGGTAACAGCTTTGTTTTGGCGACGAACCATCTTAGTCTCGAGGATGGCTTCGGGTTCTTTGGTTGAACCAGTATCAGTGAGGTATTGAGGCAGCTCTGGGGTGGTTGTAGGAGGATTCGGGCAGAGCTTGAGTTTACTCACATGGAATACGTTGTGAATGCACGCCTCAGCTAGGAGCTCGAGCCTGTAAGCAACCGCACCAACTCTATCGGAGATGCGAAAGGGACCGTAGAAGCGAGGAGAAAGCTTATGAGGGACCTTCCTGTGTTTGAGGGAATGTTGACGGTAAGGCTGAAGCTTGAGATACACATAATCACCCACTGTAAACTCACGAGAAAAGCGATGAGAATCAGCATGTTGCTTCATACGGTTCTGAGCACGAAGTAAGTGGAACTTGAGCATCGAAATTATTTCTTCCCGAGAGTGGAGAGATTTATCGAGCACAGCAGATGAGCTTTCCACAGGCATATAAGGGAGGTGAGTAGGAGGCGGTTGACCGTAGATGATTTCGAAGGGAGTGCTCTATATGGCGGAGTGAAATGTGGTGTTGTACCACCATTCCGCAAGGGGCAGCCACTTGCTCCAAGTGTGGGGAGCGTCTGATGTCATTCAACAAAGATATGTCTCGAGTGTTTTGTTGGTTACCTCAGTCTGCTCGTCAGTTTGCGGGTGGTAAGAGGTGGAAAACTTCAGCTCAACTCCGTGGACTCGAAAGAGCTCCTTCCAAACCTTGCTGAGAAATGTGGGATCATGGTCACTTACGATATATTTGGGCATGCCGTGGAGCTTGAAAACATTATCCATGTAGGCCTGAGCAACATCCAACGCAGTATAGGGATGAGATAAGGAGATGAAGTGAGCGTTCTTACTTAACCGATCGATGACCACTAAAATGCAGTGCTTGTTTGAAGGAGTGAGCCCTTCGATGGAATCCAAACTGATAGATTCCCATACACCAATAGGAATCGGAAGGGGTTGGAGTAAACCTGGTTTCGCTGCTAGGTCATACTTATTGCGTTGGCAAATAGAGCAATTGCGGATGTAGTTCTAGACTTCGACATTCATCTTAGGCCAGTAAAATAGTGACTTGATGCGTTAAAGTGTGGCATCCCTTTCCTGAATGTTCTCCTACGGCAGAATCGTGTAACCACTTGAAGATCTGAAGTTTCAAGTCAGCGTTGTTCCCAATAACCAGCTTTCCCTTGCGACGCAGTTCATTATTAATGAAAGAAAAGGAAGGGTGAGAAGATTTACTCAGCTGCAGTTCCGATACAATCTTCTTGAGCAAAAGATCGGATTGCCAAAGAAGTTGAATTGAGTGGAACAAGGTCTGATCCACAGTAGATAGTGTCAAATGCAGTAATTGAGAACCAGACATCCGAGAGAGAGCATCCACAGCCACATTCTCTTTTCCCTGTTTATATTGAATTTCGAAATTGTATCCAATAAGCTTTGATAACCACATGTGTTGGAATGGAGTAGTAACCTTCTGATCCAGCAAGAACTTGAGACTTTTCTGATCTGTTTGATGATGAAAGGTTTGTGTTCCAAGTAAGCATTCCAGGTGTGAACAACATATACTACATCAAGAAGCTCATTTTCATAGACCGATAATGATTGATGTCGAGGTCCCAAAGCACGGCTGATGAAGCAAATTGGATGGTGATCTTGCATAAGGACTGCTCCGATTCCAGTATTTGACGCATCAGTTTCAACAACGAAAGGTTTCTCAAAATCAGGTAGAGCCAGTGTTGGTGAAGAGGTGAGAGCAGCCTTTAGTGTGTCGAAAGTAACATGGATTTCGGGATTCGAAGAAAAACCATCTTTCTAGAGCAGAGAAGTGAGGGGCTTAGCAATGATACTGTAACCTCGGATAAATCTGCGGTAGTAGTTAGTTAATCCCATAAAGCTGCGTAGATGCTTCTGCGACGCAGGGGCTGGCCATTTCTCGATAGCTTCAATCTTCCTTGGATCAGTACTAACTCTGTGAGCTGAGATGGAGTGACCGAGATACTCAACTACCGTAGCCCCAAATGTACATTTAGAGGGTTTCAAGTAGAGTTGTTGTTGTCTAAGGATCCCAAAAACTGTGGCAAGATGTTGTAGATGGAGATCCCATGTTGAGCTATACACGAGAATATCATCAAAGAATACCAAAAGAAACTTCCAAGAGATGTCTTGAAACACATCGTTCATTAGCCGTTGGAAAGTGCAAGGAGCGTTGGTGAGGCCAAACGGCATTACAAGATACTCGTAATGACATGAGTGTGTCTTAAAAGCAGTCTTATACACATCTTAAGGAGACATACGCAATTGATGGAAACCAGCCCGCAAATCCAGTTTAGAAAAATATTTGGAGCCACCCAATTCATCTAGGAGATCTTCTAACAAAGGAATGGGGTACTTATCTTTAATAGTTAGCTTGTTTAAGCCCCGATAGTCCACACACAGCCGCCACGACCCGTCCTTCTTCTTCACGAGCACAATGGGGGATGCGTAAGGGCTTGAGTTGTATTGTATTATCCCTTGTTACAGCATTTCTTTTACCATTTTATCGACAACATCCTTTTGAAGAGAGGAATAACGATAAGGTTGTTGGTTTATCGGATTCGAGCCTGACTCTAGAGGAATCTTGTGATCAAACCCATCTCGAAAAGGAGGAAGATCAGTTGGTTTTGCAAACAAGTCAGCAAAGGAATCCAGTAGTGAGTGGAGCTCAGGATCATCAGTTTTCTCCGTCCCACTAGCAACGATATGAGATAAGAGTGTTGTCGGTTCCAAAGAAGATAATGTGTCCCCTTCTTCGATTTCTCTGATCTGCAACAGAGCAATCGGGGGCTCGTGGAGTAACATCATGTTGAGACTACTCCCCTTTATCACTTTATAGCCTGATTTAGTCACCCCGTGCAGTACGTGTTTCACTCCATTAAAAGTAAACTCCATTCTCAAATTCAGAAAATCCCATAAAATGGGGCCTAAAGTACAGAGCCATTGGACCCCAAGAACCAGATCGCAGCATTCAAGTGGGATAGTCCTTATCTCTGTAGTGAAACCGTAACCTTGTACCCGCCATGAGAAGTTGCTGCACTTGTAAGAAGACATCAATTGACTGCCAAGAGCACCTGAAACTAGCATTGGCCTGACAAAATCTAGTTTGCAGCCCATCTCCTTAGCGGTAGAAAAATCCAGAAAATTATGTGTGCTGCCTGGATCAATCAAAATGTAAAGCTTCCTCTTCCCGTACTGCCCTACGACACGCATACAATTATAACCAGCCGAACCATTCAACGCATTAACTGAGATTGTCAGGATTTTATCGCCATCTTCCTCATTCGAATCTGCATTCTGTGTTGTCTCGGTCGTGGTAAGATCAGTCAACTCCTCATCATCAGAAGATAAGTCTTCTTCCCCTTCCAAGAAATAGATTTGAGAACGCTTATGCTTCAGATGATGACCAGGTGAATACGGCTCCTCACAAAACATACACAATCCCTTAGATCTTCGTTCATGCATCTCCTCGTATGTGAACTTTCTCGGACCTTTCTCCATATGCTGTCGTGATGGAAAGTGAGACTTCAAGGTCGCCTGTTTACTGGTATCTGGAGTTGGTAGCAGCGGAGTTGAATGCACATTATGCTGTGTTGAATGCATATTCCGCTGTTGGAAGTTGTTGCTTTGCTTTTGGAAAGGATTGAAGGGAGCTCTGTGTTGCCTCATGGGTGCGTGAAGGAGCGATGACTCATGAAGCTTAGCGATTCTTGCTGCTGCAGCTACTGTTCTAACTTCGAACTGCCTGGTGTGATAAGCTAGATGTGGGCTCATGTTAGACAGGAATATACTGAGAGCATGACTTGCTGGAATAGCGATCCTCGTTCGTGAATCTTCAAATTTCTCTAAATAGCTCTCAACGGAGTCGTTACCATGCCTCAGGCTCACCAACTCGGCCAATGGGTCGTCGAAGAGCTCACTGAACCTCGATGAGATTGCTATCACGTAATCGGTCCAAGACGGAGTGATCCCATACCTCTCTGCCATGAAATTGTGATGCCATTGCAGCGCTTTTCCCGACAAATGTAAAGAAGCCAATATGATGGTGTGCTGTCGAGATCGAAGAATTTCTCACAGCGAAATATCCACCCACGCAAATCAGAACCATCGAAACCTGGGAAACCCACTTTGGACAATCTCGTCGCGAGCCCATTAGGTAACAGGGAAGAACCATCTTTAACGGCGACTCTGCCGGTCAAGCTCCGATCAACCCCACTCATACCCATTTGATCTGGTAACTGGAACATCCCATGAGGGACTCCAACTAGAGGCGATGTGCTCTTCCCGGTTACATCCTGCTCAACCCCGCTCAGATCCGGTGGATTTGGTAACTAGAGTGTCCGCTGATATTGGACTCCAACTGGGGGTGATGAGCTCGAGCTCTGATTTGGATCGATGTGTTGCTTGGATGTGTGCTTCTCCTGCGAAAAATAGTTGAGGATTGTTGTCTCAAGCTTACTGAACCTTGCTTCGAGAGAATCGGTTCGGATCTGTTGCTCATTGAGTTTCTTCTCATGCAGGATGCGTAACTCTTCTGCCTGTTCCAACGCTAGCTTCTCCTGCTGCCGTGTTTCCACCATGATTTGTTGTTCCTGAGACCTGAGCAAAGCTCTGATACCAATGAGACAGAGTTTCCTGTGAAGCGGAACGTGTTTTGTAAAATAGATGAAGCAAGACAAATATTCTTCTAGAGATTCTCCGTGAACCTTAAGAAAGATGAATCAAGGCCTAGGAGATGGTACAAAATGAGAAGGACCACCTCTAATGAACCTAGACTCGCTGCCAAAGAAAACAATGGCGTAAGAGAGAGAGAAGATGAAGATTAGGACAAGTATTCCCTGATTAACTTTTCACAAAATGCCAAAGTTCAGTACATAAAGCAGAAAGCAGAAAGCAAAAATCAGCACAGTCAAACACGCGACTTGTTGCTGAGATTAAACCAAATGCAAACCAAAACTAATTCGAGATTGAACCGGATACAAAACTAATAATCACTTATTTGAAATGCCGTAAAAGAAACAATAAGTGTGATATCCTATCACAGAATGAGAGAAGAACAATGGCATTGAGTGAAGAAGAGCAACGGCGAAAATAGAGAAGATGATCTGTGTGACGCGACAGCGAGAAGAGATGACAGAGAATCGATGCCGCTGAAGTCGATGCCAGAGAGAATCGATGTCGGGAAAAATTGATGTTGGAGAGAATCGATGTTGCGGCGGCTTGACGGAAAAAACCTACGAAAAAGAGAGGTGGAGAAGAAGAATATCAAAAAAGAATGAAGAAAAGTATAATGAGAAGGGTGTAGAGAAGAAGGAAAGAGAAGAAGAAATAAGAAGAAAAAGGGGCTAGAGAAGAGACGATGTTTAGAAGTAGATCTAGGGTTTTTATTTATATTTTTATAAGGAGTTTCCCCAAACTGAAAAAAACGATCGGTTTTGATGTGACGAACCGAAAAAACCGAGAACCGAGAATATTTTTTTAATATTACCGATCGGTTTACAACTCTAAAACGATGTGAAGCCGAAAACCGAAATTATCGGTTCGGTCGGTTCGGTTTATTTTGGTTTTGGCCGAACGCCCAGGACTAATATTGGAGACTTGTGCCCCTTTTCCTTTGAAAAGCTAACAAATTTCTTAATTGCATTCTGAGTTATTCCTTCTTAAACAATGTAATGTTTTATATCTTATCATATTTCTAAATATCTTTATGGCTCTTCTTTTCTTCATGCTTGTCCTCTGAAAAGTGCAAATCTTCTTATTCACTTTGACACTTGCATATTTTTCTTAAGATTTAATGAGAACTATATTCTTATCCAAGTTAACTTTAAAGAATGTTCCTACAACATATGTTCTAACAGTTATAACAAAATATGTGCTAACAGTTATGAGTAGATTCTAACAATTTGAGTTTGTTGAGCAGTTTCTGTAGTTTCAAACTTTCAATCTTTCCATTTTTCACTAGGTTTTACAACTCAAGTTCACCGATCATACTTCAATCATCAAGCATAAGTCTCTAGCAATTTGATGATGTCGAATCGCTCAAGTCTTTTCAAGCTTTAAGCCACACCCGAAATGTGTGACTTGAGCCGGGGTAAAGAATCTCGTGCGCAAGACGTCGGATCTCTTGGGAAGAGGTCAAGGAAATGTTAGATTTTGGGTAATTTTGAAGACTTTGCCTGTAATTATATTGGACATGCCTTATATGAATAAAAATTCGTTTCTGAGTAAAGTCCGATACATCTAAGAAAATAAACGTCGAACACGTTGACTTTCATCAATCCAATAAGGCTATAAGAGTTTGTTCATGCACAACACATATTTGATGACAATTTACAAAACAGAATCTCAATGATACAAAACATTGATATTTTTTAATAAAACAAACAGAGTTTACGGTATATTTTTACCCCTAGTAAAAGAATAGAATAAATGATTTGGAAATGGAAAAGGGTAAGCAACAGAATGTGTGTTGGGTCTTAAGAGAAAAACTTAAACCTTTCAGACCCATAAGCTGGAAGCAACAGAGCCGAGCTTCTTCTTTGTCTCCTCTGCCATGTTCTTCAATGACGACATGTCTTGCTGGGCCTGACACAATATAAAACGACATAGTTTCATCAATAGATAATGTCAAAAACGAGCCTAGACAGTAAAGGAATGAGAAGTGAGGCGAGACCTGGAGAGAGAGGCGGTTGAGAAGATCACCGGCGGTGAGATCCAAAGGAAAATCTCCGTCACCGTCTCCAAACAGATCAGCACTAGAGATTGCTGATGAACCCTGTTTATAAAGTGAGATTGTTGTAATTAGTACTGATGAGTACTTCTTTAAACCCAACAGAAAACATGTATTTTAGTTAAGGCAAATGAGGTTAATCAATAGGAAACGTACGGAGAACTTCTTTAATGTACTTTTGGCCTCAAGGTCGGCGGAGTTGTTCTCATTTCCAAAGTACTGAGCAGAGGAGATTGATTTCGCGTTTGAGAATTTCTTCCGGGCTTCATTTGTTTCTTGAACCTGGTAAATACTAGAGAGGGTGAGTACAAAAGAAGAATCTGCACAAATCTTAAAACAGTTTAATTAAAGACTAATGACATAAGAAGGAGAAAGAGGAGCTCACTTGCACTTTTGAGGAACTTGTGATTGGTTTCTTCTGAAACCCGCCTCCGTTCATCTCGAACTCCTCGAAGAAGCCGGTTGATTTTGGTGGAGCTACATGACCAACCACTTGAGGGCTGCTGCTCATGTATTGTTCTCTTGTTTGAACACTGTCCACGAAATCAAAGCGAGAGGAAAACGATGACCTGGCTGACTTAGCTGATGGTGTACTGTTGGCTGGGGAAGTCGCTGGTATAACAACAGATTCCTCCGGCTTTTGATCATAAAGAGTCTCGCTCGACTGCGATTTCAACCAAAACTTCTTATGTAAGTTCTCCAAACGTAAAATGATGGAACTTTCTACAAGCTCTGTAAGGAGTCAAGAGCATTACTGACCTTAGTAGTTAGCTTCCGGGCGCCAAGTCCCCCAGTTTTAACTGTCCTCTTGGCACCAAGAGGTTTCTTAACGCTGCTGGAAATAACGGTCCGAGAAACTCTTGGTGAGAGGGAAACTTCAGGCTTTTGTTGATGCTTTAGAGTATTACTCTCTTTGGGAGCTTCACTGGTTTTGATGCTGGAGAGCCCATTGGGCACTTGTGTTGAATGAGTAGAATCAGGGGATGGAGGCAAATCCAATTCCTCGGCTTTGCTTTTAGCAACTTCTTTTGCAAGAGTCTGTTTGTACAACTCAGCAGCTCTCGAGGTATACTTAGCCTCGGTTTTACTTCCTCCGCTCCATCCGTGCTGCTTGAAGAAGACTTGTGCCCTGCAGTTTCCTCCATACACCATCATTTTCAACTGCTCAGGGCTCCATGAGTCTAAATTGGTAGACCTGAAGAAAGATGAAGATCAACCGCCTCAACATTATATAGCACTCCACAGTCAAAACCAATCATAGAAAAATCAAAAGAAACAGCCTAAGAACATGGCTACGCCCACCTACAAATCCAAGATGCGATTCAATTCAAATCAAGCAGGATAAATCTTGAAATCCATATGAAAATGGGAGATGCTAGAAACAGAAATCAATTTGTCTTATCACAATTTGTCATACAGAAATCCAGAATCGAAGAGCTAGTAAAATTTAATGAACTGAAATAAGCATAAAAAAACATTCGAATCTGAAGCCGAAATCAATCAATCAATCACCTGACGAAGCTGATATGGACGCCGAGACTCCGATGGACAGCTGAGCAATCGATGCAGAGAAAGATCCCGTAAGTAACGGAGGCCCATGTTGGGCTCTTCGCATTGCAATCGAAACAAATCTGCAGAAATCCCAAAACGCCAAAGATAAATCCAACAATTCCTAAACCCAGAAAAAAAAACTGCCAGATCCGATCGCCGAAGTTGTAGATCTTAATCGGATCTATGAATCTGCGGAAAAGCTTATTACCTTATTATCCGATTTCGATTTGAGCTTCCTAAAGACAGAGATCTTATCATTCAGATTCTCGGACGCCATTGTACGGTGGAATGGAAACAATTTTTTCTCCAGAAAATAAAATTTTTCCGGAGAGGTGAAAAATTTTGAATCCAAGGGAAGAGGAAAAAGAGATTAAAAGAAAAAATTCGAAATTGACGCAAGGAATCGAGGGGTTTATAAATAAGGTTGCGTAATATCCAGCCGTAAGGTGCTTCTGTGAATTGACTAAAATAACCTTTTAAACTATCTCGCGCGTTTTGATTTTGTAGGATTCTTAACGGTAACGAGAGGTAGTTAACCCAACGAGCCAATTTTGCATTTATCCCCACTACTGATTTTTTCCCTCCGTAATATATTTTTTTTTACGTCATTAACCGTTACATTTTTTTGGATTATTTCGTGTAATAAAACAATTATAATTTACAGACTTTTACTCTTATAAGCAAGAGTGAAAAACCAAAAGAGAATTTCTTTTTTTGCTTTTTTTTTTGACAAAAATTATCTTTTTTGCTTTGATGTGAGGAGAATTTTTTTTTTTAAAGTAACTTAAAATTTGTAGGTGAATTGCAATGGAGTCTTTCTCGAACGAGCAGAGGAATGCAACGAACCAAAGATCTCCCGAGCCAGATCGAGTCACGGGCCGAATGCGGACATGTTTTTGAGGGGATGCGGGAGGTGAAGCCCCAACGGTATGGTATACTTAGAATAAGAAATCTTCTATTTCTAGTGGTATCACATTTTTGGGGCTATAAATAGAGCTAAATATTTGTAAGTTATTCATTCACACGATTAATAAAAGAAATCATAAACATGTATTTGTCTCAATTCGTTTTTTTTCTATAAGGTTTTTATTTTTTTTTGTCCTTTTTCTCGTGAATTTACAACAGTGATAATAGTTTAAAAACAGATTACGAGGTGCTGGTAGATCAACTAGTGTACTAGCTAGCGACTTCAAAAAGGAGGGGTAATTCAAATACCGGCAGCTATAAGGAGACTAATTGACCTGCTTTCATGTTGTAAGTTTTTGGTTAATGTATAACAATCTGTTTAGACATTAATTAATGTCTTTTGTTGTTAACGTTTAAAGACATATATTGATCATGAAAACCAAAATTAGGAACACATGATTTCTTTATCTTGATTTATATTACCTTGAGGTCCTTGACACATATAAGTAGCTCACAGCTTTATTTATTTGTATTTGCGCTTGCGATTTCATGTTATAATTTTAAACAGAGTCCTAGGCAGTTGTCACAAGTTATCTTGATATTTCAAGACGACATTTTAGAAAAGAAATCTTTTTCAACATTTTTCTGAAACAAACTATATATATCTTTTGTTTGACATAAATACCCCCAAAAGATGGAAGTACTAAAATTTAGTATAAAAAAAACGTCTTTACAATCCTTAATTATAAAAAAATATATACGCGCGAGATATAACTGCCAAAAACGATTCTCGATGTGTCCAAACTTGATTGATATAAGTTCGTCTCCCATGATTTAGTCAACTTCATGATCGAAGATGAATTGGAACGAAATTGTGGCAACGGTGAAGATGCATGAGCTTCGCTTGTGCCAAACCATATGAATGGTTGCTTAGAAAGGGAGCTTAAGAGGAGTTGATATGTCTCTGTAGGAATGTCGATGATGAAGCGTTGGATCCAAGAGATGTTGGGGTGAAATCGGATGATATGGGTCATATGGCCCAAGCTATAACAAGTCTACAAGAAAGAAAAGTTAGAGAGTGGGAATATAAAAGATATGTATAAAAATTTTGTGCCAAAGAGACAAAGAAGAAAAATGGTATAGTTCCGAACTTCCGATTGGTGTAACTTTTTTGAAAGTGCTTAAATTTGTACGTGTCCTTGATACTTTTTTCATCTAAGGATTTTATTAATCTGTTAAGCCATTTATTACACAAAGTTGGCAAGGGTCAAAACCCTTTTAAGGATAAAGTCGGCATAAAGCGAAATTCCCCAGTTACAAAGCCGACGGAAAACTAATTTTTTCGGAGACAAAACCCTATAAAAGGGAAACAACAAAAAGCTGATACACAAACACAAAAGCCAAACACTAAGCCAAAATAAGAAGTTAAGACTATTAGACGATCTTTGCAAACTCGAAGAATGACCAAACTAACAATAAACTAAATAAAAGAGGAGATTAGCAGGAAAAAAAAAACATAAAGAAAAAATTGAATATCTCCATTAACCTTTGTCCCAAAACCTTTATATGAACACACGCGACCGGCAAAACCACGAGTTAAATCCAATCAACCAAAACTTCTGCAAAATTCTCAAACACGTAGATCCCAAAGCTTAAATAATTGAAACCACTTTGAAGAACCGCAACTCCACTTCAAACACGTGTCCTTAATACATATTATTACTATCTTGTAGTCCATAGCTCTTAAAAGGAAAACAAAAGAAAACATGGTGGATGATTGAAATATTCTATCGGGATCAATTTAAGAAAAAGAAGAAGGTTGGGGGATTTCTTATGAAAATTTTAAAGAAAGAAAAAGAGAGTAGTTAAGGGTGTGGTGAATGGTGATGATGACAAAGGGAAGGTGCAACCGTGTGCGTATGTCTGTCGCCACTCTTTGTCGGCTCTCTTCTCCATCTCCTTCACGTTTCCCTATTTCCCGTTCTTCCTCTTTTTTTGTTTCTTTTCAAAAATAGTATTATATTTTTATTAAAATGAGAAAGAAACAACTATTTTTAAATTGGAGACGGCTTCATTCACGTGTTTGGTAGGGCTTCCATGCACATGTAACCATGTTACTGCTTCTGGTTTTTGTTACGAAAAATATAAAAATAGTTACAAAGTTATCAACCTTTTTCTTTTACACGATAATTGAGAGTTCGTACTTTGTCGTATAAAACATAAACTTGATTGGTTCAATAACCATTAAAGAGAGAAAAATTTGAGAAAATAACATTATACTTTAATTAGATACATTTTTACTAAATTTAGGTTCGGCTGGTGACTCAGCGACACTAATACAGACTACAATCTTATATGTCATGTGCTATCAGTATAAGAGAGCATTATGATAAGCAGTAGCCAGTAATAAACTTTTAAAATGTCAAAATGTTGATGGTAATGCAAATATCAAAAGGAAGTTGATGGTAATGCAAATACGTTGCACATATATTTTCTGAAGTTTACCGTAGCTATGTCGATAATAGAAAACTGTCTGTCTCAACAGCATGATGATAATATGTAGCCAGAAAATAAACGTTCTTCTTTTGCCAAAACCCTTTTGAAGAAGATGCATGTATACACCCCAATTATGTTGTCAACATCACAAAATCATTCGCCAATTTTATCTTTTTAAGTTACAAATATGATGACCTAAACCTCAATTTCTTGGAAACATTAATATTTTGAATTCTTAATTTAGACCCGAACTTCAGATTCATCAAGGATATCCGATTTTCATGTATAAAATCAAATGAATTGAAATACAAATGATCGTTGACAAAATTCAAAAAAAAATTTTATTAACTACCAAAAAAAAAAAAAAAACTGAAAAAAGCTAAAATTCAACCTCTGTACAAAGGAGATCTTTGTTGAAACAACATCTTGGAGACTCTTGATTGTCGGAAAACCTTGATCGGACTTGGAAAATACCAACCATTTCCCTTGCTCGTCACCGGCGCCGGAGAAAATAGCAGTTCGTCTGCGACGGAGATTGCGACGGATCTCGACTTCCTCATAATCGTAGTAGCCTTCGTTTTCGTCTCTCCCCTGTTTCCTCTGAACAGTCTCCAAAGCGAACGCCCACGACCCGGTTGGAGATCCGGACCGCTTTCTGAAATCGGTTCCGGTTTAGCAGACCAGAGAAACGGAACCGCCATCGATTTCGATCTCCGAAACGCCGGCTCGCACTCGATCAGGCTGGCAACGCGGCCAACCGATCCGATACCGGCGAAAGGAACGTCGGCTTCACCGTCGGAGACGGAGGCGCGTGGGGTACACGAACAGGGGAGATCGTGGGCGCAATCGGGACAGAGGGAGGAGAGGCGTTCGTGGAGGCAGAAAGGACAAACGCCGCCACCGCAGACGAAGCGGCGTTTCGAAAGGTCGTGTCTTGAGCATTTCAGCCAAACGCTGCCTTCTCCTTGGTGGTCGAAACGCAAATCCATTAAGAGAATTCCTTCGTTTCTCTCGTGTCGAAATCTCTCTGTTGCTACTTGCTTGCTCTCTCCGAAACACAACAGTTCCTTCGGATTGAAGGAGAGAGAGAGATAGAGAGGCGGAAGTTATAAAGTGGATTTTTATTTGATTAAGCCACTAAGCCCCACTCTGCTTAACAACACCTTAACCTTGGTTAGTTGGGGGAAACTAACCAGCGCCGAATTATATGCCTTGGTTATCGATACGCTACGTTTCGCTTGCCTCGACGAAATAACCCTTCTTCATTTCACTTCTTTACACAACGATCAAGCAAAGATCTTGTAGCAAAAATCTAGAGCAGGGGCTAAGAAATGATCCTTGTTTGTTACAAAGATTATCCTGACAACTAAGAAATTATTCGATATCTTTGATTTCATGGCTCTTCGAAGAAACTTTTTTCACACTTGTGATGAGAGTCATCTAGTCATACAAGTTATCGTATATGGTACAGCTGAGTTTCCACTTTCGAAATAAACCAGTGCAACAAAGGAACAAGTAATTATTACCAGAATATGAAACAGAGACGACGTTTTAAAAATACACATACATATGATATAACACAAAAAGAGTCATCGTTATACAAACACATGAACAAAAAAGATGGTTTTGATTCTGGGATTGTAACAAAAGGGAATTTGTTTCCTGCGACTTGTCAAATGCGCAGCAGCCAAGAGCCATGGGAATAAAAAACTGGTTAATTTCTCAATTGAGGCGGTTTCATCTACAGCAACATGGGACTTAGGGGAAGGACCAAGAAGCGTACCAGTGTTTTAAATGGCATGAAATGAGATTTTTTTGTTTTTTCAGTAATGGTTCCAGAGTAAACGTCTGTTCATGGCTGGTGGAGCTAGGCCCGGTATGTCACGGATGTCTTTGTTGTTTGGGTTCACAATCTACGACAAAGAGAAAAAAGAAGTTGTTACAAGTATGATATGTAAACACAAACCACACATATAGCATATAGAAGGAAATATAGTGAAGATGAGTACAGAAGAAAGATGAAATTAACAATCATAGAGGAGACAACTTTACAGGAGAAGACTTCATTCCCTAATTGAATATTGGGAGAACGAAATTTTGTGGGTATTTGTGCTTTCGATAGGTTCTTAGATTAACATGATTCCCAGAAAAGTCAAAAACCTCTACCGTGGAAGACAATGAAAAAAATAATCACGAACAAAGAAATCTAAATACTCAAACAAGTATCCAAGTGTGTGTATAAGAAAGGAGTTGAGAGATACCTTGACGATGATGATTGCTATGACACCAATGACGATCAGGAAAAGAAAAGCCATAATACATTTGTCCGTGGCAACCTAGGAGAAGAAGAGCAGAAAGTATGTAAAAGGGACAAGAGAGAGCTGCAGATAAATAGGAACGGTATAAAGAGGAAATAAGGAGATTTTGGAGACTGACCTGCCTACCAATTTCCTTGACCAGCTTGGAGGCCTTCTTGAGTGAGAAATGAATAGAATCGAGTTCATTGACAACTCTACTCATTTGCTCGGTCTGAACAGTGAAAAGGTAAACTATCTTAGGTTTCATAACAAGGAATGTTGTAAAGAACAGCTGAGATTCAGACAGAAGCACCGATGGTTTGGAAATAAAGGAGTGCGGCCTAATTACAAACCTGAGCCTTGAGAGCTGCTGAAGTATCTGTTCCCACATTTATAGTCTCTTGAACAATCTGTTGTCAAAGCCACACAATTGCAGTGACAAATTGCTTTTATGAAAATGGGGAAATGAGCAGAAGTTATCAGATGGAAATAAAAAAGTACAGACCTTTTTCCCCCTCTCAATGGCTTGATCTGTGTCATCCATCATCGAGTTTCCTTTATCCATTAGTTCTTGATTGGACATGTCTGAGAGTAATTTAAGTTCCCAGTAAATACTCTAGGTAGGTATATTCATATAACAAAGGACTAGATCTAAATATGTGCAATAAACATCTCATTGTTGGTTGGTTGGTTGCAAGATCCTTCAAAGACGAGATTTAAAGCCTTACTTGAAGCTAATAAGACATTCTCTTCCATGTGTTCTTCTTCAGGTCCATCGAAAAGATCTACTCGCTTGTTATTACTTGCTAGGTTGGATGAGTATCTGTACAACCATCCTCATAATCATCAATCACCATAAACAAGCAACATCAATAGAATAAGCAAAGTGTCACGTACTTCTTCTTAAGAGCAACATATGAGTTTAATTCCTTAACCTGCACAAACACAACAACAGATGACATTAGGAAACTCTGAAAATGATTGAACAGACGTCACTAATGTCAAACTGCAGGTGAAAGCCAACCATAGATTGCCGTCTATCGTTCAACATCCGGTTAGTATTGGCATCATTTCCGGTTTCCAAGCTTTTGACTTCCCTATCGAAATCTTTAATAAGGCTGCAAAAGAAGAAAGCAACATCAAAACCAGATATTATAAAAACGAAATCAACAAGGAAAGTTGAAAGAAATTGTTACCTCTTACAGTCACGCATTTTGTCAGTGAGTTCTTCAAGCTGCCTACTCTGCCTATTAGCATCTTTGATCTTCTCCAGCTTCTGGAACCCATTTCTGGTTGAAATCAAGACAAAAGACAACATATGAAACCAAAAAAAGACCACAGATCAGAAATAGAAAATGGTAAAGAGATTCTCACGTCAAAGCACGGAAAATGTCATTGATTTGTCCCTCGATCTCAGCCAGCTCTTCGCTAACCGCCGATATTGGATCCATCTCTTATGTCGCAGGAAAAATTAATGCAAAAGACAACAATGCCTATTCTTCAGATCCACCAAACAATTTTTCAAAATGTCGACCACGAATCGACTCGCCCAGATTAGATCCGTATGGATCCAGAATGCCAAACTGAAGAAGATCCAAATCGAATCACTTGCTCGTCGAACAAACAATCGAATCCTGATGTCAAAATTTACACACAACGAAACGCGCAAATCGTAATACCAAACCCGTGGGATTTTTTTTTTTCAGATCTACAACAAATGTGGATGCCCAAAATCGATAACGGAGAGACAGAAATCAAAATCTCGAGTACGAGCTCTCCCTACACGCAGTTTTTTTTTTTTTTTTTTTTTGTCTTACCTATTTTGTCTCGGACATTTTTTTTTTTTTTTGTGAAGACTTAATTTCTTCGCACTTTTCTTGCCATTGATTTGGCTCGAAGGGACGAAACGAGAGATTTGAAAACTGCGCTACCGAAAATTAGTGGGACCCGCCACGACGCCGTTTGTCAGTAGAGAACCCAAATAACCTGGGACGTCGGATCGCTCACCTATTCAGATCTAACGGTCAATACTCTTACAATAGCTTATTCGATAATTGACTTCAAACCAAGATAAAATAAAGACGCATCATAATTTACTGTACATTCAGTATTAATATATTTATAATCTTAAGCTTTGGGATGTCTAAATCGGGTATAGATAAAATGAAGCCAAACCAAACTTTAATTTATTCAGAATCAATTTATTTGATTCTAGTTTCTAACCCATAAAGTGAATTCGAATCTAAGGAGCGGTATTGGATCTTAGAATCTGAAAGAATTTAACTGCAGACATAATATAATCTGTTTCAAATATTTTAATAGAAATCAAAAAGATTTGGTGAGTTTCTAATGTAATTCTATTGACTATATTTTAAAAGAATGCAAAAGAATTTAAGAGGTAATGAATTCTTGTAAATTCTAGGAGTTGAAATTCTCGAATCGCCAAATTTCTCGAACCCGAACTCGAACCAAATTATAAAATAACCTGAATGGAATAGAAATTTCTATACCAAATTACCTGATCCCGAACCCGGATTATATAAAACTTAATGGAATTAACCGAACTAACCAAAGTTAACAAAATAATTAATAACTTTAATTAAATATATAAAATATAGTTAAAATATAATAAAAATCTAAAATATTACTTAATTTAATTGATTATTTTTATTTGTCCAAAACGGAACCGGACTCGAACCAAAACCGAACCCAAACCGAATTATAATAAATCGAATTGATATAAAATTTATTTCCGAATGGACCTATTTTCTAAAATGTGAATAACCTGAACCGAACCGAACCGAATATATATACGAAAGTTAAATAACTTAGACGGAGTGTTAGGATCACGTCCTTTACCAGCAAATTCTTGTAGATGATACCAATATATATATATATATATATATATATTCAAAATATGTATTATATATATGTATTATATACATGAATATATATATAGTATATATACATGTTATATATATAATTGAATTTTGAAATTTTTTTATTGAAATCATAGATTCATATATGTAGAATATATATAAAATGACAAACATATACATGTAGAAGCATATTTATTATAGTATGTGTAAAATCTTATAGTTTTGGTTATATATATAATTTCATCCAAATTCCACCCTAAAAACATGAGAATTGATTCTTTATATGTCTGCAGTAAATTTTCTATTAAATGTCTTTCAAATGACATTACTATGAAATCCATTTAAAATTGAATAACACTAACATTTAATAAAATTAAGAATTTGATCAATTGAATAACACAAAAATTTAAAACATTTAGAATTAGTGAAATTCATGATTGAATAACACTAGAATTAAATAGAATTATCAATTCTTTTCTATTCCATTAAATTTCTAATTCCAATACCCCCGCTTCCTAAGGCAAACTGAAAATAAAAAGACACTGAACATAAATTCAAAAATTATATTTTGATAGAAAACCTAATCGAAGGAACGTGGATAACCTTATTGGGCTCATTAAGTAAGCCCAAAGAAAAAGAAAAGAAAAGAAAAAACGGGTTAAATCCGGATCCATCCAGATCCGTTAGGTTTTACATCACAGAAGGTCTCCCAGTCTCCTTAATAAAGGTTTTGAGCTCGCTTTGCCGTTGATTCTCGCATTTCATTTTGAGATTACTTCAAAAAATTAAAGTTCAGTGAACCCCTTTGCAAATTTGTATAGCAAATAATCAAATCAAACAAAAATCTCAATGAAGGGATAAGTGTTAAAGGCTTTTCATTTTTATTATTGTTATCCAAATTTTTCATGGCCACCCATACATACAACACACATCATGTTCCTATGTACACAATTGTTATCTCTATCCTATTTCTATATGTAATCTTATGGATCCTCAAAACCATCTACTACATTATTAAAAAAGAGGTACTTTAAAAAGTGTTTCCAAACACACCAATTGACAAAAACATATCATCATTACAGTTAGAAGTATGTCCAAATAGATAATTTCAGTCAGATTTATTCTCTTCACGAGTCTACTCTCTTCACGAGTCTACTTCATCATCTATTCAATCATTCAAAATCTCTAAATCCCTAAATCTTCAAATCCCTAAATTCGTTAATGATTGTTACAAGAGGAAAGTTCAATTTTTTAGATTTATCCTAAATCTTCAAATCCCTAAATTCGTTAATGATTGTTACAGGAGGAAAGTTCAATTCTTTAGATTTATTCTCTTCACGAGTCTTCTTCATCCTCTATTCAGTCATTCAAAATCTCTAAATCTCTAAATCATCAAATCCCTAAATTCGTTAATGATTCTTACAGAAGGAAAATTCAATTCGTTAATTAACTTCACGGAGTTTTCAATTTTTGACTTTGTTCTAAAGATGAAACTTTTGAGGAGGAATGAGTAAATATAACCATAAACGTCTGCAAATCTGAAACACAATGTTGATTCTATTGACATGCACTACCATCTGACCTCTTTCTTTGATTTTTGTTTTCAATTCCCTTATTTATGAGTTGTCTGCAATCAATGATGAAAATTTGTCCCAAGTTAATGATTGTCCAGTGATTATTAATCCCAACAAGAATGACTACAAGAATGGCTACAAGGAACCAGAAATCGCCGACGAACATTTTCAAGATGAAGACCACTCCCAGAGGTAATAAAGCTAAAAACTTTACTTCCATTGTACATCTGAGATTTTGTTTTCTGGGTTTTTTGCCTTCATTTGTTGATTAAACTTTAAACCCTAATAATCAAAAATTAAAATATTAAACCGACGGCCCAATTTATTAAAAGAAAAATCTGTATAGCCCATTTACAAAACAATTATTACCCGGACAATCTGTATAGCCCATTTAAATCGATTTTGGCAAGATATTTAAAGATTACAATTTCAATAAGATGTATAAAGATTTAGAAACAAATTATTCATGTATCCAAACAACCTCTAAATAATTATTGACAATCTTTACAACCAAACAAAATTACTTCCTTATCTAACATTATTATTTAATAGTATGAATTAATAGGATCCAATCACCTTTATTTGATCTTATTATAAAATTATTTTGAATGATTATTTTAACATCCGAAAGCCATTAATTTGGGTTTTAATTTGAAAATAAAAAGTTTGGGGCTAAATTGATTAAATCAATATTTCCGCAATCTTTAATTGATAATTTTATAAGTTCTGTGCCGATTTGAGAGATATTGGAAGTTGGGGGATTTGTTGTGGAAATATATATGTACATATATATATATATATATACAAACATATGATACGCGGTACAGGAAACCTACTTCGTCGCCGCAAAGCAGACATGGAACGGAAAGAGAACTGAGCTTTGTGAGATTCCGGTTGAGGGGAGATGAGGAAGAAGAGAGCTGCTACCGAGTTGGGAGGCTTAGACAGAGTGTCGGCTGAAGTTTATTGGCGCCGTGAGGATCAAGTTACGCGTCCATCTCTCATCTCTCGCCACTGTAAGAATTTCTTCTTCTTCTTCCTCTTTGTTCATATGAGTACTTTATATCACTGTAACCTTTGTGGGATTCCGGTTGAGGGGAGAAGAGGAAGAAGATAGCCGCTACTTTATGCCACTGTAAGCTTTGTGGGATTCCGGTTGAGGGGAGAAGAGGAAGAAGAGAGCTGCTACGGTGACCGAGTTGGGAGGCTTAGACAGAGTGTCGGCTGAAAGGTTCTTGGCGCCGTGAGTATCAAGTTTCGCGCCCATCTCTCATCTCTCGCCACTGTAAGAATCTTCTTCTTCTTCTTCCTCTTGATCCTTATAAGAGTACTTTATGTCTCATTGAAATATTTACATTCCCTATTACAGTGTTATTTTCAATTTACAAACTCATGTATCTATAGTTTTTGTTTTAATGCTTTCCAGTTCCATGAAGAACACAGAGATTATTCCCCATCATTCCGATGGTTCTTCACAACTACCCACGAACAACAGGACGTTCGCAAAAAAAAGTCCAATTACTCCAACAACTAAGACACCTAATAACAGCACTTGCGTTCCTCTTACATCAGTGTTTACTAGAATTTTGCAAGACGTTAACAAGTTTTCCGATAAGAGTAGTAGTCAAGTTCAGACTCCTTCAACTAATAATCCACTATGTTCTACAAGGAATACATTTTTTCCCAGTGGTAATATTCTTCCTTCTATAAATTTAATAAGAACAAAAAATCTCTCCTCTAAATTTTTTTCATTAATATATTTTCAGTTTTGACGACATTACGGCCCATAACAACCCGTGGTAAACAACAAACGAGAATGTTTGGTCGAATATTGAAAGATATTACTAACTTACCGGAAAGGCCTATTGCTCATAATCAAACACCTTCAAATAACACACTGTGTCGTTCAACGGGAAATGTGCATCCTAAAAGTGGTAAGTTAATAAATTTTCTATATATTTTGATACAAGATATTACTTTTATATATAAACCTATTTTTCCTACAGTTTTGACAAAAGCGTATAGGATTAGAACATCAACTAAACCAACCATCCAACCTAATGTTTCAAGTCTAAGTTTTAAGTTTATTTCTCTTTCTCCGGTTTCAATATTTAGCTCATTTATTTCTCTTTCTCCGGTTTCAATATTTAGCTCATTTGACCTCAGCTGCTCTAACAAACCCATCAACAAAGAAAAGAAAGGCACATGCTCGTGTGATACCATTCACTGCAAACAAAAAAGCAAATAGTAAGTATGTTTATATAATCCCTCTAACCGAAATGACACACACAAGCTCTCAAGTATTTCAATTGTTATTATATAATGCTTCAGTAGATATAAAAACTCCCAACTCTTAACTTACCAAAATCTTCTCTCCAACTTTAAATCTTTCTTCAGGTCCAATGTTGCTAAATCTTACTAAAATTTATTTTGAAAGAAATCCATAGTTTAAAGTGTTTAAAAAGCTATAACAATATATATAGCGATGAATGATCTATTACAAAATATTTGTAATTCAATGATAAAACAACGTTAAACTTTATTATAAACTGTAAAAAATAAAACATAACAAATAAATTTAAAAAAAACAACCAAATTAAAAAGTATATAAAAAAAATATATCAACTTCAAATTTGATTGAAAAAATAAACAGAATTCTAAATTGTAAATAAAAAACAAATACAATTTTATATAAAATCAATTGACCCGCGGTGTACCGCGGGTACGAATCTAGTTATTATATATAAAAAGCTATAAAAAAAACAATGTGGAATAATTTTGGAATGTGTATGAAAAAAAAGTAACAATAGTGGATCCCACAACTAAAAATCAAGTAGCTGCCTGCTTTGGTATTTCAGCCAATCCTGGAATGGTAACAATAATGTCTTTCTTTTTTTCCAATTTCAAATCAAACCAAGCCTGAGCTGAGATTGGGACAAACAAACAAACATGAGAGCTAGCTAATCTTCTGGTGCTTAGCGATCACCAAGATACATCAGCATTCCTATTTTTTTGTATATCGAAATGATCAAGATTCATCCACATCATCAATGAACAATTTTGGAATTAATCAAAATCAATAAACAAGTGGATGAAGATAGATTAAGGATGGATTTGGTTCAGACAAAGCCTTCCCTAGGTTTCTGTGGTTTCAGGTGCACATATGTCATAAGTAATAGATCTGGTAATGTTATGTTCTAGATAATGGAACACGCACAATAGTTGCAATACATAACAGTGCAGTTTATGAAAAATAACTATGAGAGACTTAGCTCATAGTGAGTTTCAGGGAAATAACAAAGAGTTGAACAATACAGCTAAACTACACAGCACCTATTGACCATAGGAGAAAGACTAATAATACCTAGTGTCACACTTTGTACTGGCTATTATTAATTCACTGAACATCGAATGAAAGAGTAAGAAGAAGAAGAAGAAAAACCGGCAACAGCAGCTTATCAGTAGAGCCTACCAGTGCACTCGTAGGAGCCACAATAGCAATTTTTCTTCCTGATATTACCGTTAGGATCGCGTACCTGATCGATCGTATAATTGTAATGGTACGAGAGTTCCTTAAGTGGAGGTATATTTTCCATTGCAAAGAACATCACGTGAGGGATTCTTGTTTCCTCATGATCGTACAATACGTCCTGTGCGTACAGATTCGGCGTGCAGCTATGGTTTATAAACCTCCCCATGTTCCCTTTCCGTGCAGCGTCTATGGTGAACCCGCTCATCTCATGCTCCTTGCCGATGTCAAAGAGATACTCGTCTTTCCCGGCAAGTCTTTCAGCTTCATTATCCTGTAGAAGCTCTCCTGCGTACTCACAGATGAAACTTCCGCAAGGAATCGAGTCTAGCGATCGCACTCCCCAGCCTCTTGACTTGGTTTTGAAGATCTCCAGCTGGAATTTGATCCCGCTTTGTGTGACTCGGAGGTAGCAATCAGGCGGGCATTTGCAGAGTGGGCCGCACTCATAGACCAGGGGCTTTGCACAAACAATGGCTCCACTGTAATTGTACGGTAACTCTCCCCCGTTTTTTGCAACGCAGGCACAGTTTTGTGACTCGGTGCAGCGATTTGTGCAACCGCAACCCTTTGGAGGAATTGGCCGGCACCAATCTGGATATATCATTTTAACTGTGTAGATAAACGGAGGCGGTTTCTCGTCATCTAAATCGTTCACAGCGCATATGGGTAATCTCTCTTTCCCTTTTGAGATATCATCACAGCAAAGACCGTCCCTGACCTTAGATGTCTTTGATTTCTTCAGCACTTTCCAGGATAGCTCGGGTTGTCCAGGAATACGCCGCAGTTTGAATTTGAATACGAGCTTACCGTGAGACCCGGTTTCTTTCCAGAACTCTTCCACCAGATACAATCCATCGTAAACATAATTTTTTGCATCAGATGATTCTAAATGTGTCTTTTTGTTGCCTCTTACGACCCGCACAGGGTTCTTTTTGTCTTTACTGTTTGCCAATGCGAGGTTTCCGTTTACAAGCTGTTGGTCTTTGGGTTCATTATTTTTCTTCCCCTTTTTCTTTCCTTTCATCACATTTCCGCCTTGACCCGTGTAGGTCAAGACATCCGAGTTATCAAGCTCGTCATCATAACCTCCAGAGGCTACAATACTTGTGGCAACTAGTTCCTTGCGGTCGTCTTTCATATAATCGATACCGCCTTGACTTGGTCTATGTATACCAAGAATGTTCAGCTCCATTCTATATTGAAATTCATCGCCAACATCAACACCAGGGACAGGTCCCATAATATGAGTACCAGTGTTAATATATATCCCTTTCCTCTTGAGAATCTTCGAAGCCTCGAAATCCACTCTGAACTTGCTACCATTTCTTTCCCTAGGCCTTGCTTCTTCCTCCTGCAAAATTTTTCTACATAGTCCATGAAAAAGACGTAGAGTTTCCTTAACTTTGTGCCTAGCACTATCACCGCTGCTTAAACCACTAGGATGCGAAGGAGGAAGCCCAACATCTGATAACTGAGGCTTTCGAGCTAAAATGTCTCTATCCGGGATGACCCTCTCACTATTCTTCCTCCTAGATCCTTCACCGTAATCTCCATTCATCTTCTTGGAAAGCTTCAAGGGTAAAGGGATTACAACCCCGCTCCTTGTATTTCTTCTGCTTGCAGCCTCATTTGGTTTTGGAACTGTAACCTTTAATTTCTCAAGTTCCAATGGCTCCAAAACCTCTGGTGATATGCTTTTAGCAAGAGATTGACCCAAATGGTCTCCAGAATCCGACTTCTCCAGAACCAAGTTTTTCTCTTCCATCGATATAGCATCCTTGACGGTCTTTCCATTCTCTGAAAACTTGCTCCCCGTATTTGGAGGGAAGTCTCTTACTAGAGTAATCTTTCTTCCCCGAAGCTGCTTTATCCCAACGATGCTTCGCCTGCAAACAGACCCCACCACCTCACCTATAGATGCACAAATAAAATTTTCATCTTCTTCTGGCAAACAAATGCTCACAGGCTGGACCTCCACCGCCTCAGCCATATTTAGCCCGCCTGTGTTCTCCGGAAGATTCCTATCCTTCGTTTGTTCCTGCATGTTAACTCGATGATGTTCATCAATGGATTTCAAGTGATGTCCCTCTCCCACGTTTTCTCCAGGAATCAACTCAAGCTCAGCACAGTCGTCACCAGCAACATTCGTGTTCTTGCAACTCTCAATTGGAACCTTCTTTAGCACCGTTCTCGATCTGAGCCGCAAGGAACTTGATCCGCAATCAGTTGGAAACTCAGTCACCGCTGCAACCTTAAAGCGCTTGGACTTGCGCCGCCCCGCAGGATCGGTGTAACTACCATTCCGCAATTCTGTTGCTGCTAGTTTCTTCTCAGAAGAAGCACTAAACTTGGTGTCCATTCCTACTCATGTAACAGAAGATAAAAAGAAGAAAAATATAAACTACAAACCACCAGCCTAAGCATAACTTATAAACACCATTTAAACAAAAATATTGCGAATGAATATCCCTAGCATTGCATGTTATGGTGGTGTAATCAGATTAACAACACTTGAGGACAGATGCATGCAGACAGAGAAATTTCATCAAATACGAAACATTTCGTCCCCTTTTCCAGATTTTCCAGGATTCAAAATCGAACCCTAATCTCGAAATTATAACTACATTGTTCGGTTCAACAGAAACGCAGTAAAAGAGACGATTGAAAAGATCAATCTCGCGTCTCCGAGCGACAAAAAAAAAAAAATCAGATCTTACCAGGAATAATCAAAACTGGCGGAGGAGATGATGAATCGATTGGGTTTGGAAGAGCGGGAGAATTGAGTCGCCTACTCAAATTGGGTAATTTGGTATTTGCTGGAAACAAAATAAATCAGATCTTTTTTCTTTCCGAATACAACACTCTTTACCATAGCATACATTGTCTCTGCAACTCCAATTCTGCTATCAGCTATGGGACCCGGTAAGCATATATTGTCACAAAAGCTGTTCTAATTCTATATTTAATATTTATGCAGGTTCACGGAGAAAACTTATTATATTCAAGGTTTAGAGAGATGGGTTTTAGTGGGATTTTTTTTTTTATTGCCAAAACAACCTTTGAGAATATTCTCAAAATCTCAATATAGAAATTTAGTAGGTTTTCAGTAATGGTTTCCGGTAATATTTTATTGGTTGAATATATTGTCAAGATTTTCAAAATCCAATTTAATTTTCTAGATAAAAGCACACTAAAATGTGTTCAATCCAGATATCGGTTTGGTTTTACATCGGTTGTTTTCGGTTTTTCGATTACGAAAAATAGCTATTATATTAAATCCATATCTATATGTGTGGCTTTTGGTGTATTCAGTTTTAAAATAAAACTAGCTCAGCTATCATTAGACAATTGTTACTATGAAATTTTCTTTTTTGAACTTGGAGATTGATTTCTCTATCTATTGGTTCATATGTTATGGAAGGTCAAAAACTAATAAAAAAAAAGAGAACCAATGTAAAATTATAGTGTTTTTTTTTTATTATTAATAGTATGTAGAATCTATATTATTATTAATCATAGTTCGATAACTCGACTGTAAAGATATTATAGGGTAATCTAAGAGATCACAGGATCGAGTGGTCCGTGGAACGGGTAAAAATATTATAAAGGCTGGCTCGGATCTAGCTAGGAGGATGTACGAGTTTGAGTTTTGGTCCAGAACTTTGTTATAAAAATATATATATATATATACTATTAAAAGAAGTCATGGGATCGAGTGGCAGGTGGGACGGGTCAAAATATTATAAAGGCTGGCTCGAATCTAGGAGGATGTACGGGTTTCGGCCAGAACTTCATGATTATAAAAAAAAAAAAATCTATACTATTAAAACAGGAACACTTTTGAAATCTGTTTCCAAACACCTTTTATTTTTTTAAATAAATTGAATCAGTTGCCAAACAAATATTAAATCTATTATAAACTTAAAAATTACAAATTAAACATATTTGAATCAATAACACTTAAATTAATTAGTTTTTATTCATTTCATATTTTATATATTACAAAAAAATTTATCTTGAGCAGACGCACGGATTTAGAATATTAGTATTAGATTAATTTATTACAATTTTCTGTATAGAAAATACTCAAAAGAGATAATAATAATAATAATAACATAATAGCAAAAAGAACCTACAAAGTTTGAAGAAAAACAATTTTAAAGAGATTGTATTGGTACACAATATAATAAGATTTTATTCATGCGTCGACAAAATTAAAAAGGAAGATAATTTTGCAGCAGTAACAAAGAGATTATTATGCAGCAATTGCTCTCTCTCCCTCGTCTTCTTCCATTTTCCTCTGCAATCCTCACTTTTCCTCTCTCTCTCTCTCACTAAATGCAGCTACCTCTGTTTCATCCCTGTTAATTTCCGTCATTTTGCCATGAAGTTCTCGCGCCTACTCCCACGAATTGTCCTGTCGGTGAGTTTCGCGCCTTCGCTGGATCGAGTTTTATGTATGATTTGGACTTTTTTGGTTTTGTCTTTGCATGATGATGTAGATTCTGGGCTCGTTTAGGTTTCTTCTTCCTTTAGGTCCTTCGCGTGTATGTTCTTTCGAAATGTAATTTTTAAAATTTGAAGGTAATTAATTCTACAGGTTACTCAACTTCTAGGGTTCACGAAACGCAATTTGGGTTTATTCCTTTGGATGGTTTTTTTTTTATTGGTCTGTTCGGTTTCCACCATTTGAGATTGCTTGTAATCTGCATAAATATGGCATTTTGATTAATATTATTTCTACAAGTGTCCAAAGCATTTTCGAATTTCGAAGCAGAAGTCTGTTTTTCGTTTTGACAGAGCTGAGAAGGATACGGATACGGGTGGGTTTCTTCTTCAATAGAAGTAGCATTGTAAAAGGGAGATTGCTGAAAGCTATGACTTTGGGTGGTTGGGGTCAGAGATTCATCCAATCAGCTTCTTCTGAATCCGACGATTCTGCTTTGGATTTGGAGAGAAACCATCACTTGAGTCTTCCATCATCTTCAAGCCCATCTCCTCTTCAGCCATTCACACTCAACATCCAGCACGCAGAGAGCAATGCCCCTTACTTCTCGTGGCCTACTCTCAGCCGGCTTAACGGTGCTGTAGAAGACCGAGCGAACTACTTTGGAAACCTCCAGAAAGGGGTTCTACCAGAAATTGTTGGCAGGTTGCCATCAGGACAACAAGCCACCACCTTGCTTGAGCTCATGACCATCAGAGCCTTTCATAGTAAAATCCTGCGCCGCTTTAGCCTTGGTACTGCGGTTGGGTTCCGGATCAGCCGTGGTGTACTGACCAACACTCCAGCAATACTTGTCTTTGTCGCTAGGAAAGTCCATAGGCAATGGCTAAATCCAATGCAGTGTCTTCCTTCCGCTCTCGAGGTTTAGTTATCTTGCATTCCATTCCACACACCAAGTTTCAGAAATTTTATCAGAAACATACCTTCAAAATGATAAGTGATGTTTTTCGTTTCATAATAGGGTCCCGGAGGGGTATGGTGCGATGTAGATGTTGTGGAATTCCAATATTACGGTGCTCCTGCTGCAACGCCAAAGGAACAGGTTTATAATGAACTTGTAGATGGCTTGCGAGGAAGTGATCCCTGCATTGGCTCTGGTTCTCAGGTACATCTTTTTTTTTTCTCCCTCTCCTGCAAACCATGACTGTAAAGTCTCAGTTTTGTTCCGTGTTGCATAGGTTGCTAGCCAAGAAACGTATGGAACTTTGGGAGCTATAGTGAAAAGCAGAACAGGTAACCATCAGGTTGGTTTCCTTACTAATCGGCATGTCGCAGTTGATTTGGATTATCCAAGCCAGAAAATGTTTCATCCTTTACCTCCAAGCCTTGGACCGGGTGTCTACCTCGGTGCAGTTGAGAGAGCAACATCGTTTATCACAGATGACCAGTGGTACGGCATATTTGCTGGCACAAATCCAGGTACTCCAGTTACAATTTTATTGCAAATCTCTGCATCGTTCTTTTCGGAAACCGGCATATCTGGACACTCTTGTTTCATACTGACTATACAGGTAATCTTTCATATCTATCCCAATGCAGAAACATTTGTGAGAGCCGACGGTGCCTTTATTCCTTTTGCAGAAGATTTCAACACGAGCAATGTAACCACAGTGATAAAGGGCATAGGTGAGATAGGCAATGTTCACGTTATAGACTTGCAATCCCCAATTGATAGCCTTATTGGGAAACAAGTTGTTAAAGTTGGAAGAAGCTCTGGATATACCACCGGAACCATAATGGCTTACGCTTTGGAATACAACGACGAGAAAGGGATCTGTTTCCTCACGGATTTCCTGGTCATTGGTGAAAACCAGCAAACTTTTGACCTCGAAGGTGACAGTGGAAGCCTTATACTCTTAACGGGTTCAAATGGTCAGAAGCCACGACCAGTTGGGATCATTTGGGGCGGAACAGCCAACCGAGGAAGACTGAAACTAATAGCCGGTCAAGAACCCGAGAACTGGACAAGCGGAGTCGATCTTGGTCGCCTTTTGGATCTCTTGGAGCTCGATCTCATCACATCTAACCATGAGCTTGAAGGTCTAGTACTCTTTTCCTAGCTTTTCTTGAGTGAGTCGTTCCCATATTTATTATGCCTTAATTCTTTTGGTTCTGTATAATTGCAGCAGCTGTCCGAGAACAGGGGAACAATTCGGTTACAGCCCTTGATTCAACCGTTAGCCAGTCATCCCCGCCTGACCTGGTTCCCTCAGGAGACAAAGAAGATGAGAGCTTTGAGCCATTTATTCCACCTGAGTTTCACATAGAAGAAGCTATCAAACCAACACCTGAAGTAGAGGAACATTTGTTCATTGCTCCTTTATCAGTTAACGAGTCTACTTCTTCTGCTAGTAAAGGGCAAGAGAAACCCAAAGTTGATGATCTTGTCGCTTTAAAGAACAGTTCCGAAGAAGAGGTTAACGTATCTTTGCATCTAGGTGAGCCCAAACTAAAGAAACCAAAGTTTTTTTTAGCTGAAGCCGAGCCTAAGGAGTAAGGACCAACAGTGGATATTACTGGAGGAGTAAAACGGAAATTGATTCCCTTTACCAGTTCCGGTTAAGTTCGGTTTGATGGCGATTTGATTATACCCAAAATATTATGTCGTAATTGTGCATAGTATTATTATTATTCTTTGCGGACGAAACTAAAATTCGAAGATGGGAGCAAAATTGCATATAAGTTTATAAAATTTAAAGTTTAATAATAATACTATGTTGACCAAAAAAATAAAATAATAATAATACTATTACCCAAATGTTACATTAAACCGGGTAACGATTTAGAATTTTGACTTTTGATTTCCGGTTTGGCCAAATAGAAAACAATTCCTAATTCAAGCAAGAATCTGGAGAAAGATTGTTAGTTAAAAAGCAAAAGGAGTGAATCAATTTCTATTTCTATTTCTATAGGAAGGAAAGGTTTATCTTTTTCGATAAGGGAGATGGGAAAGGATGCGAAGGACTTAGGTTCCATCTCAATTCTAATTCATTTATGACCCAACTATAAAATAGTAGATGGTAAACCTCTTGATTCTTGATCATATCAAATTTTTTAAAATTACTAAAACTTGTGAATAGCATAGTTTAAAAGTCAATAGAGTCATAGAGATATCAGATTTGTAAATATATTAAATATTTTATTGATTTAATAACTTATCAGATGGATATCCCAACTGCATTGAAATTTTATATTTATGCTAATGCTTTACTCTGTTTTCTAGGTTAACATGCGAAGCATTTCACTTTTCGAAATGGGGTCTTATAATATTTTATGCAATAATGGTTTTACTACTTTTCATTAGCTTTCACGAATATGTATGTATTGACAAGAAATCATTAGGGGTAAAAACATGCTTTTGGTCAAGTGGGCTCTAAGTCTAACCCTAACAGTGCCACCAATCAAGCTCAAAAGCTGTACTTAACCGACAGCCTCTCGGATTTTACATGTATAAAATCAAAATTATCTTCCTAATCTAATCTCTTCTTCTTTTAAAATCATATACAACATTTCTTTACCTTCACCACTTTCAGTTGACTAAAACTTTAATTAGGAAAATTACCAATTGAAATTACTTTACAAATAAGTTTCAGAAAATTTAATAACACACCACTCCCTATAATAAGACCTTCCAACGTTCCTACTCAACAAATCATAAAATAAAACCAACGAGATGATCTCTCTCATCTATTTCTTCTTCTTCCTCTCACTCTCTCTCACACCCAATGGACAATTCTTCGACGAGAGCAAGAACTACGAAGGCTCTTCCGATCTCGTCGACCTTCAATACCACATGGGTCCGGTCATATCCTCACCCGCGACGAGTCTCTACATCATATGGTACGGTCGATGGAATCCAACACACCAATCTACAATCCGAGACTTCCTCTACTCCGTCTCTTCACCGGCACCGACTCAGTACCCGTCAGTATCCGATTGGTGGAAGACAGTGAGGCTATACAGAGACCAGACAGGTTCCAACATCACAGGAACTCTGGTCTTGTCCGGAGAGTTCCACGACTCAACCTATTCCCATGGATCTCACCTCACTCGCTTCTCTGTTCAGTCTGTCATCAGAACTGCCGTGACCTCCAAGTTACCACTAAACGGACTCAACGGCTTGTACTTGGTCTTAACCTCAGATGATGTAGAGATGCAAGAGTTCTGTAGAGCTATTTGCGGCTTTCATTACTTCACTTTCCCAAGCATCGTTGGTGCAACCGTACCGTACGTTTGGGTTGGGAACAGTAAGAAACAGTGTCCAGAGATGTGCGCTTACCCGTTTGCGCAGCCTAAGCCGTTTCCGGGGAGTGGGTTTGTGACCAGAGAGAAAATGAAACCACCAAACGGAGAGGCAGCAATCGATGGGATGATCAGTGTGATAGCTCATGAGTTGGCGGAAGTGTCGAGTAACCCAATGTTGAACGGATGGTATGGAGGAGAGGATGCGATGGCTCCGACCGAGATAGCGGATTTATGTTTAGGAGTGTATGGGTCAGGAGGAGGAGGAGGGTATATGGGGAGTGTATATAAGGATAGGTGGAGGAATGTGTATAATGTGAATGGGGTTAGAGGAAGAAAGTATCTGATTCAATGGGTTTGGGATCTTACTAGGAACAGATGCTTTGGACCTAACGCTATGAATTAGAGACAATAATGTTTGTTAGAGACACTAATGCTTTGGACCTAACGCTATGAATTAGAGACACTAATGTTTGTTACCTCTCTTCACAAAAGCCTTGAGCTTGAAAGCTTAAGGAAACCTGTATATGGTTTATCTTTGCCTTACGAAATCGAATCTTTGCATTTGTCAAGTCTAAAACTGTACAAAGTCTAGGAATTTAGCTGTCTAGTTTCACTTAACAAAGTTTGTGAACCAAACTCATACTTTGACATCAGCATTAAACTCCCCAACTACCTCAAACTGTGCTTCTACCAAAATGATTAAGAAGACAGATACACTTACACCACCAAAATTACCGCCTTCATCTTAGGAAGAAACTAAAAGACACAAAAATCCAAGGAACGACCCGCACCTTCAACTGTAGAAACATATCCTTGAAGAGGCCTTGCTCTGTCCTCTAGTGTTTCCAACTCCATTTGAGTAGTTACTGATTACCACGTCCAAGGAGGTCATGGAAGGGGACTTCCTTAGCTGACTGTGAGGCCAAGACATTTTCAACAGGAGTATCGTTGTTTCCTCTATCTTTTTCCGAGCCATCTTCAATGAGTTTCGGCCTCAGCAGCTTCCTTTTCTTGTCTTGAGCTGAATGTTCAGGGCTGTCTTTACACCCTTGTGTTGGATTTCCACGGCTAATTTGAGCTTTGCTACGGCGCTTAAAATCAATGAATGGTCGCTTTTGAGCACTATGTTCCATACTTTCTTCACAATCCAATGTGTCATCTGGAGTGGTCTCAGTAAAAGGAAGCATCGAATCAGTGTCAAGTACCTCTGTTGTATGAATCTTTTCCTTTTTCTTCTTCAGTTTACCAAAACCCTCAGGATTACTCATATTTGGTCTTTTTTGCTCCATCCAATTTTTGTGACAGTCGTTTAGAAAGGTCATGACCTCATCCACTGATTCAGTGTCCGAAGAAGTATCCTTTACAGCATCATGTTCATTTGTAGGTATAGCCAGCCTACTGAAGACGCTCTTTCTGGTTCTCTTCCTTTCAAATTCAGCAGGATTAACAAGTTCTTCCATTCGAATCACCCTATTGTTAGAGTCAAAACCTTTTTGATGCCGTTGAGAACCTTGAACTATGTTCTGAGTTCTGTTCTCTGGATACCAATCAGCTCCATCCCCCGACTTTGAAGGATATGTAAAAGAAGGGTAAATTCTGGAATCGTGAACCACCATATCATTTGAATAAGAAACATGACCTTCAAATTCTTCCTGGTGTTGATATGCTGAAATTTCATTGTTAACTCCGTACTTAGGAGACAAATCCCCTGATGATAGGGGATTAGCGAAGGAAGGAAAGATGCTGCGGCTGGAGTAAGACAGCCTCTCAGAGTCCCTCGTGCTCTCAGTGGCTTCTGCAGAAGTTAAGAAACCAGGAAACTGAGAATGACGCAGATGACCATATCTAGATTCAGATTCAGAACAAGCAACTCCAATCATGCCAGTGTTAGTTTGGTATTCAGGATGTTCAATAGGCATTGGAATATAGTAATCCAAGCCCAGACTACTAGTCTTGTTCATGCTTGTATCATTATGCTCATCAAGAAATGGTTGGACTGTCTCAGATGGCAAGGTGTCACTTACATAACCACCAACAGGTATAATTTCTTCTCTTAAAACACGATTTGAGTTGGCTATAAAAGAAGCTGAGCCCATTGAATCAACATTAGGTGCACCATGATCATGCCTAGAGCTTTTCATCGTTGCATATCCCATGATCCCGGGCTCACAAGGGTCATAGCATGCAGTGTTTGTTCCATATGGTGATTCTGGAGGTACTGAGCTTTGAGCAGGAACCACTGGATTGGCCTCAATATTAAGGTGTTCCTTGTAGTTAGACCACGAACTTGCTTGTGTGATACCATCTTTTTCATGGTACTCGTTTTCTGACCAGCCACTTGCGGTGTGTCTCAAGTTCTTCGGGACTCTTTGATCATTAACTAGATAATAATCAGAGTAAGATAAAGCATCTGTCCTAGAGCTATTATTCACGCTAAAGTCATATCCTACTCTATCCTTTGACCCATGCAATTTGGGATCAACGAGTCTCCTACAAACCCCAGATGCGTCTCCGGAGTACTCATTCTCTTTAGTTTCTACGCCAATATCAGATTCATCCCTAAAACCATTATTTTCTGTTGACCTACGACCAAGAAGATCTCCTGCAGATGTAACTCTGAAGGGAAACTCACGGTCAACATCTCCATCAGTTTCTTCTCGACAAGGATTCCTTAAGCCGTGATCACCTGCTGTATTTCCCAAACTACTTTCAGATTTTCTTGTGGACTTTATGACCGCAGTTTTCCTCGGTCGTGATCTCTCTACCTTCTTCAACCTAAACAACTTCAATAGCCTTTGAACCTGTAATTAACATTTTCAAACATAGAGTGTCAGGCTACATAGGAAAGTAAAGCAATCCGCATAACATAGGCCAGACAAGGATAAGTGGAGACAATAACCATAATAATTCACCAATGTTTAGATTTACCAGAGAAAACTAACCACACACCTGTGCCTGTGAGAGCCCAAAATTGAACTTTTTTGGCGTAAAGTAATTATCACTAATAGCATGACGAAACTCCCTTTCACGAAGCGGCCTACAATACCACTTCTCAGTAAACTTGACCTACGAAAATGGGATGAAAGGCAAAAATAATGTTAGACACAAACTTAGTAAGAGCAAAAACTCAAGGATGAAAAAAAAAAAAGGGTGAAAGCGAATCCAAGTACCTGAGCAGGAAAGTGTTTCCCAGAAGAGCAGAATGCATTGGGCTCAATGTTTATTGCACCATCAGAGCATGCCTGAAATACACCATGTAGCTCCCTACTCTCGAATTCAAACAAAAACAATAGCATTCCAGCTTTGACCTGTTTTACAAATCCGGCTTGCCCAATTGGCAAACCGAAAAGCCCTCGCTTAAGGCACTCCTTTCGTGTGGAGCTATTGGACATGAAAATCGCACCATATTCTGGTTCTTCTCCAGAAGCAGTAGCACCATTGGATTCCATCATCCTCCGATATTTTGGCATGCTGTCGCAGAAAACTAAAATAACAACAAAACTAATTTTCCTCCTCCATTTATCGAATAGAGAAGATACTAGAAATCAGGAGATTTGTGGAGCCAATGCAGCAGATTAATTGACTTTTCTTCAGATGTTAATCATTAAAAGTTATGAAAACTAGTTGTAGAAGATGAATTTATAACTAGTGTAGTTTAAACACATGATTAACATATAGCAAAATCACTTTTCGAGAAAAGTGGATAAATCCACAAGCAACTTGACTTGACAATCTAATCAACAAAGTACAGTAGTTCTAAAATAATTAGTACTACTGACGCAATGGAATATTCACACATAAATCAAACGATGACGTAAATCTCTCTCGCTCTCTCTCCCTCTCAAAAGCATATTCACGGATAATCAAACAATCAGGCATTAAGAACGATAACTCCATGAAAGCTAAAGGATAATTCCAGAAAAGCAATGTTACCAATGATGGTAAAGATTAAGACCTGGAGGAAATCACGGCTTCGAGTTCCTGGTTTAAAATCGACGTCTACCAAAAAAAAAAAAAAAAAACATGCAAAACTTATAAACGAGCACGAAATATCGATTGGAATCAAAATCGAACGAGCAGAGAAGACGATTAGAATGAGATTCGCGATTAGGGTTTTTTACTTTTTTTCTTTTCAGTATTACCGGAATGAAACGGCGTGGGTGCGGAGATCGAAGCGAGCGAGAGATATTTTTGGCAAATATCAAGAGAGAGAGAGAGTGAGTGGGTTTCTTCCTTTTCCGTATGGGTTTCTCTTTCGGCTATGTTTATATAAATATTCCCAAAAATATGCCGTGGAGAACTGGAAAAAATATCATCGTCCTATTTACCTTTATCAAAAAAATCATCGTCTTATTTGTTGGCCCAAATTAAATGTTGAGTTAACAAAGGTATATATAACCATGAAAAGAAAAAAAACGAATGATGTGACATATTGGTGAAGTTACCGTAGCTGTCGGGATGGTTTTGACCATTCACTTATCGCCAACATCATTCTTTTTTTTTTTTTTTTTTCGATAACAAAAACATAATAAATACAAAACGGATATGAATCTGACAAAATTTTGAACACAAAACATATTAGTTTTACCGATGGCAATCTAACGAGATCCATATACCAATGGTTCCGGTGACGATGACGGCGCCGGTGTCGGCCACCGTGGTTATTATTGTAAATGATTACAAATTTTTTTTGTAACGTGTTACCAATTATTGTATTACCTATAAACATTATACTTACATCTAAGTTTATTTTTATCATGATATCACATATGTTAGATTGCTAACAATAGTCTTGCATATATTAAACTATTTATTGTGTCATGTAAACTTTTGTATTATTGTATCATGTAGACATCTAGATGTAAATCAAATTTTTTATTTAATCCACTAACTAATTCGTTAAACGCTAACTTTTATATTAACAGTTAAATTTATATTTATCGTGATATCAAACATGTTAGATTGCTAACAATAATCTTGCACATGTTAAAATATTTATTGTACCATATAAATATTTAAATGAATCGCCAACTTTATATTTATCACGGTAACTCAATCGTTGCATGTTAGCTTTTGTATTATTGTATCAAATAGACATCTAGATGTAAATCAAAGTTTTTATTTAGTGCACTAACTAATTCGTTGAACGCTAACTCTTATATTAACATCTAAATTTATTTATCGTGATATCAGAATAAGAGTCTTGCACATGTTAAAATATTTATTGTACCATGTAAACATTTAAATGAATCGCCACTTTTATATTTATCATGTTAACTCAATCGTTACATGTTTGTTTTTGACAAGCGATGTCGAGCAATCAAAATCAATGGTAACCCAAAACATCAACGAATTCTAATCTCACTGGTAAATCCAAAATCGAACAATCAAAATCACTCAAACCGAGGCAAACTCACATGAGATCTAACAACGACGACATCCTACTCCCGATCTACGGCTCCACACCCATTAACGAGGGTTTTATCATTGCCGCCGAAGAATGGAACGACGATTTTGTAGAGGCAAACACTAAGTGCCACGTATGGGCGGTAGCACCGGCGCATATGCTGCCGGAGATGGAGATGACGGCGGATGGTGCGGTTGCGGCGGCGTCAGCTGAGAAGGACCAAGAGATACCACCGGCGTAGATACTGTCGGGGATGGAGATGACGGCGAATGGTGCGGTGGCAGCGGCGTTGCCTGAGAAGGACCAGGAGAAGATCGTACGCCGACGGGCATGGATCGTAGTGAAGAGGAGTCAAATGGGAAGATTCTGATGACAAGAAAAAGGGACGACGATTGGAGAAGAGAGAAGGCAAAACGATGGTTTTAGTGTGTGTGTGTGAGAGAGGGAGAGAGAGGGGCAAAGTGAGATTTTTTTTTCAAACAGTTCCAGTGGTTAGATCGCAAATTAAGTTTGAATTTATGGTTATGTAGGCAAATTTCTCTTAAATCTTTATGCCGTTTTGGGGTTTTCGTTATAAATAGATAAACAACACATGTTTCCAAACCAAAAAAAATAAAAATAATAATGAAATACATATTAACTCATATCTTACCACATCAAGTCATAAATACCGAAAAGAATATCTGAAAAAATCCAATATTTTCGACACGTAAAACAAACTTTCAATCTAAAATTTTGAGTAACAGATCTGTCAATTTTGTTTTAGAGCATTTCCAATGTATTTCCCCATTTTTATCTTCAAAATAGAGTTGGAATTCTCTCCAATGTATTTCTCTATTTTCTACTCCAAAAAGAATATTCTATGTATATTCTTGTTTTTCTATTTTATTGTTAATTGCTAAAAAAATACACTTTATCTATAAAATTTACAAATTGACCCATTAATTTATTTTCTTTCAAAACTTCCATAAATTATGATATTATTTAAATTTAACCATTATTATAAAGAAAACCACATTACACCACATAAAAATAACAAAACAAAGTATATTTTAATTTAAACGTCATCATTTATAATTTTTCGTTGTTGCATTAAATTTATTTTATGTTATTTCTAATTTCAGTACTTTTATGTATTTTAAATTTATTATCAGTTTATGTTATTATATTTTTTATTTTCATTAGTGGTATATAAATTAATTTTAATATTAATGTATTATCAGTTTATAACACACACCATTCGCCTGCATAAAATTGTAAAATAAAATTAGAGACAAGAAGCTTGCTCTTGAAGAATGATTTAAAAAAAAAATTATCATCAAATTTCTTATTAAAATAAAATAAAAAAATTGGGACACGAAAGTGATAGGGAAAAAGTGAGATATATTACTTTACCTAATTTAATTTTATATTAATGTAAAGAAAAAGTAAGAATTTATAAAATATAAAATTTTGAAGGATTGTTTTATAAATAAAAAAGTTTATCTCCATTTTGGAGTGGAAAATGGGTTTACTCCATATTTAAAGGAAAAAATGGCAATTCTCCTTTTGGAATTGAAAATGGGGTAGGGTTGGAGAGAAATTTACTCCAAAATAGCATTTGGAATTGAAAATGGAGTAGGGGTTGAGATGCTCTTAGAAGTTAGTTAGATGAAAGTTAAGTCGTAGACATAGTGGTTTTGCCAGCTCTCCGCATCATCAATGTAGTAGATAAAAATGTCCATAATCGATTAAGCTCGATTAGAAAACGCATGAGACAACACATACGAGATGGGAATGTCGTTGTAGTTCTCCACTCGACCCCGTTATAACTACATCACGAGTCGGTAATCGGAAACATCAAACTTCTCAGTTTGACAAAACCCCTCTCAATTGTTCAAAAGCATTCATTGTAAACATATTTTTTTTTGTTTAAATAAATTTTACATTCAATTAAAAAAACTAGAAATCAAAATTATTATTATTATTTTTTAGTTGACAATAAAAACATGTGGTTAAGTATAATAATATCAAACATTAACAAAAACAAAATAATAAGAACATTTCAAATGAACAAAACGGTTTTAGAAAGGAAAAACAAAAAAATTGAATCGTAAACCGCTCCAATTGGTTTAGATATGATTAACAGAACATGACAAAAAAAAAAAAAGCACACCACATTTCTTTCTATATCACAACAAAACCTTCTTGTATATGAACCGCATTTTTCCGTAAATAATGACAAAGTGCAGCATCCGAACCGCATCACATTTTTTGGCTCACCATTCCACAATCATTGTTTTTGAAACTACCAAAAATGTACACCTTTAGTTGTTTTCCAAAATTAAGACAAAAAAAAAAAAGCAAGCCTGGAGACAAATGAAGCCTGAAACCTTTGTGAATTGTGTGGCCTCAGCCTCTAGTTAACGGATGTATACTCTCCTTGCGACTTGTTATCCTCCATTTACATTTTACACCGTCGAAGAAGAGTGGGAATTTGCAGATAATAGATTATCTCTCTATTCCATCTCTCCGGTCATGTAAGAAGAACCCACTCTCTCACTCTGTTTTCTCAGTTTGTGCCGCTTTAATACCTTTTATCTCTTCTTCTTGGGAATTCTTCCGATAGCATCCTTCTGCGGGTTTCCCGCTTTTAAAAATGAGTAATTTACAACACCCATCTGCAGAATTTCTTCAACTCTGATGGGTTTTGCTTGTAATGGAGGAGGAAGAAGCTAGTTTGCAAGTAAGCGGAGGTTCATAGAGTCAAAATGGTTTGGCACATTAACTAGGGCTTTTGTGAATCGGCTTTGACCGTTACCTTCTTCTCGCTAATTGATTATCTGCTGGATGTTGTTATGGTTTCTGGTGAAAGAATTTTGAGAATCGGGGTTCTAAAGTATATGAAGCTCTCAACTTTTCCATGAAATTGGGTTTTGATTCACAGGTTGGTTGCTGGAAACGCTTTGAATTGCTTATCCATTGATCCCAGTGGCTTCCAGAGATATTTGGGTTTTCGGGTGACACATTTCACTGGCGGGGCTGTAAAATGCTGCAGACAGGAAGGGTTTGTCATAGATGAACGTGGGAAATTAACAAGATTTAGCAGGAAGAAACTCTCGAGGAGACGATGTAAGACTCATTTCAGGAACAGTTTCTTATTTAGTTCTGTAAAATTTGGAGTTTGTAAGGCTATGTTTTGAATTGCGATGAATGTTTAGCTTTTCATATATAGGTGGCTCTTTGAGGGGGAGAGGGTGGAAATATGGATCCGGGTTTGTCGATGGGATTTTTCCTGTTCTGAGTCCCATTGCTCAGAAGATTCTGAGCTTTATTCAGAAAGAAACTGATCCTGAAAAAGTAGCAGATGTCCTCGGGACTCTTCCTTCTACGCATGCCTCATGGGATGATCTAATCAATGTTGCTGTGCAACTTCGTTTGAACAAGAAATGGGATTCCATTATCCTGGTTAGCTTTCTTGGAACAGTTTCACTTTTGACTCGATCTTGAACCCGACATTCTTGGCTTGAGAAAAGAACTTGGACATCGTCGAGCTAAAACTTAGTTGCTACATTGCTATGTTTCCTGAATTTTTTTAACTGGCTGAAGCTACGATCTTGTCTTAGGTGTGTGAGTGGATTTTAAGGAGGAGCTCCTTTCAGCCTGATGTAATCTGCTTCAATTTGCTTATAGATGCTTATGGACAGAAGTTCCAGTACAAGGAGGCGGAATCACTCTATGTACATCTTCTTGAATCCCACTGCGTGCCTACAGAAGACACATACGCTCTTCTTATAAAGGCATACTGTTTGGCTGGGCTCATAGAGAAAGCTGAAGCCGTTTTAATCGAGATGCAAAATCATCATGTTACTCCAAGTATGTTTCTGCATCTCCTAAGCTTTTATGCGTATTGGTTCCAAACATTGGCTCATAATTTTCAGTCATTCTTATAGAATTTTTCTTGTTTTGAGAGAGTCCAGATAAAGATATTCTAGTATTTGATCTAATTTTGAGCTTGTATAGGTGCTACTGTATACAATGCATATATTGAGGGGTTGATGAAGAGGAAAGGAAACACCGAAGAAGCAATCAATGTTTTCCAGAGGATGAAGCGTGATCGATGTAAACCAACCACTGAAACATACAACTTGATGATAAATTTATACGGAAAGGTTTAGTCCAACTTCGTTTGATTTGAGCATAGTAGTTTCTGCAAATTTGGGTTTTGGGAAATGTGATGTTCATGTCATTGGGTTTTCTTGCAGGCAAGTAAATCATACATGTCCTGGAAGCTGTTTTGTGAAATGAGAAGTCACCAATGTAAACCGAACATCTGCTCATACACCGCACTCGTAAATGCATTTGCTAGAGAAGGTCTTTGCGAGAAAGCTGAGGAAATATTTGAGCAGCTTCAAGAAGATGGGTTTGAACCTGATGTCTATGTTTATAACGCTCTCATGGAGGCATACAGGTGATTGATTATTTAACCTATATTACCCTCCCACAGAGACTGCTGCCAAGAAATCATAAAAGCTTAAATTTAACATCCTCAAAATCCCAAGACAGTCGTGCAGGTTATCCTTATGGTGCTGCTGAGATTTTCTCTCTGATGCAACATTTGGGATGCGAACCAGACAGAGCTTCCTACAATATCATGGTCGATGCTTATGGTAGAGCAGGTCTTCACTCAGGTAACACAGAGAAACTATCTCTAGCCAGGGATGCTCAGTTCGGTTTAACTGAACCGATTTGGTTTCATTTTTTCCATATCTGAACAAACTGTAACCTGAACTAAACCCAAAAATACAAATAAACTGAGTAAAACCTCAATTTCCTTGGAATTTCTTTGAGTTTAAGATAATGTTTGCTGTTGAACCCAAAAAAGTATAAAATTTGCTATAAAACGAAAACCGGATTGGACACCCCTCTGATATTCAAATTACGAATTAATAAACCGAGAAAACTACGAGACAGCATTACATACATTCTCTCTTTTTTATATATGTGGGTGAACCAGATGCAGAAGCTGTGTTTGAACAAATGAAAAGGCTTGGCATAACACCGACGATGAAATCCCACATGCTGCTTCTATCGGCTTACTCTAGAGCCAGAGACGTAACAAAATGCGAAGCCATTGTGAAAGAGATGAGCGAAAACGGAGTAGAACCAGACACATTTGTCCTAAACAGCATGCTCAACTTGTACGGCCGGTTAGGACAATTCACTAAGATGGAAAAGATTCTGGCCGAGATGGAGAACGGTTCTTGCACCGCGGATATAAGCACCTACAACATCTTGATCAATGTCTATGGTAAAGCCGGGTTCCTGGAGAGAGTTGAAGAGCTTTTTGGTGAGCTCAAAGAGAGGAATTTCAGACCGGACGTTGTGACATGGACCTCGAGGATCGGTGCTTACTCGAGGAAGAAACTGTATGTGAAATGTCTGGAGATTTTTGAGGAGATGATTGATTCGGGTTGTGCAGCCGATGGAGGAACAGCTAAGGTTCTTCTTTCGGCTTGTTCTAGTGAGGATCAAGTGGAACAAGTTACTTCAGTGCTTAGGACAATGCATAAGGATGTGTCTGTGAGTTCTCTTGTCCCAAAGCTAATGGCTAAATCCTTAATTGTGGGTTCTTAGTAAAGTTTGGATTTTTTATCATCAGAATGTACATTATTCATGTTATATAATAAATGGTCTAATGTCATAATCCTTAATGTTGCTTTTGTGGGTAGTTGAAGCAAGATTGGTCCACGAGCATGATCATTCAGAAAGTGATATTTTATGGAAAAAAAAAAATTGTTTATAATTTAAAAGCAAAAAAAGCAAACCCACCAAACCCTTTTGTCGTAAGAATATAATAATAAGCCGATCGGTGAGTGCACTCTCTCTCACTGTTGTTGTGTATCGGCGTTTTCTCTGTGCTTCGAGATCTCCACGAAAAAAAATGGCTGCTAGATTCTTGTGGGCTTCTAGGGTTGCTTCTCATCTAAGGATCTCCGTTTCCCAACGAGGGTTTTCTTCGGGTGAATCTCAATCTCCTGTTAGTTTGTTGATTCCATTTTCTTTGTTTGATCTCTTCGGTTTCTCTCTCTCTGATTATTGAATCTGAGATTGTTCTTTTTGAAATCATGGGTTTTTGGTTGTTCATGATGATCGGATTATAAGCGGAAGAAGGGGGCTTTGATTATTGTGGTTGCAAATCCCTTTTTTTTGTTGGATCGATTATCTCTGGATATCGCTAATACCTTCGATTTCTCTTTTTTCGTATCAAAGCCCAGAAATTTGCATTTGATCCCTCGAGGCTCTGTTAATAATAATCTTCTTAATAGTGTTTAGAAACTCGAAGGTAGTGATGTCCATGTTGTTTGCATTTTCTCCCGTTTGATACTTTCATTTGCACGAGTACATGCTTTTAGTTTGGTGTGATGATTATTTTTTTGCTTTGTAAATTTTTTAATGAAGTAGTTTTAGGTAAGATTTTGGAGTCTGCCTGATAAGTGAATGGTTTTGTTGTGGAACTATGTGTTTGCCTGATAACAACTTGCTTACAGAGAAAGAAGATCATCAAGAACTTTGTTTTTGATTCTGTTGTTGGAATGCTGAATATTTTGCCATTTGACCTTACTAGTGATTCTCTTCCTTTTCGCTTGTGTTTGTAGTGGTCTTAAAGGATCTGAAATATGCTGATTCACATGAATGGGTGAAGATTGAGGGGAGTAAAGCGACCTTTGGTATAACGGATCACGCACAGGACCATTTGGGTGATGTGGTCTATGTTGAATTACCTGATTTGGGACGTTCGGTGTCACAAGGTGAGAGTTTTGGAGCGGTCGAAAGTGTGAAAGCAACTAGTGATATCAATTCTCCAATCTCTGGTAAGGTGGTTGAAGTAAATGAGGAGCTGACTGAGTCCCCTGGATTGGTGAGTTCTCATTTGAAAAATCATATTAGCATCGATCTGTTTGTTAAATCGAGATAAACTCTATTTGAACCGCAACCTAAAACAACTGCATTGGATTATTCGACAGCTTTGTTTTATGTAAATGTCTTCTTGATTCACGGGGGATGAATGTATAGAGTATTATTGCTTCCTCATTCGATTCTTCTACAGTTCTAGCTGATGAAAAGTCTTAAACTTTGAGAATCTTGATTCACGGGTAAACCAATATAGATTTGCTTATTTGTTTGATTCATCGACAGCAATTGCTTCATCATAAATTTGGAGATTCCTTGATTCCGTGGTCAGGAGCTGAGATTCTTTTTGTTGGATTCACAGGTGAACACGAGCCCGTATGAACAAGGATGGATTATAAAGGTGGAGCTGGATGATGTAGGTGAGGCAGAGAAGCTGATGGATTCAGAGAAATACTCTAAGTTCTGCGAGGAAGAAGACGCCAAGCACTGAGCTTATTTTCTCTACCGGTTCTTTCTAGAAGCTTCCACTGCTACACAGATTGTTGTCTTCTCTTCTCAAACGAGGATCGAAATGTAATCTCGATCTGTGTCGATGGTTGAATCAAGAAAATTCTGAAGATTTCGATCCCTCGTTCTTTTCCTTTATGTCCTTTTCTTTTTAAAATTAATTTGTTTGAATAATAGTAGAGAATAATAAGCTTTGGCGTTTACATTGGTTTGATCTTTCAAAGAGTTGTTGCCTCTTTGTTTCTCATTTGGCCTCTTTACTTTTTTGAACAACAAATTTGTGATAGAACCAATTCTTGAAACGATTTCTAAAGTGGAAATGGTGCAGTTACATGTGATTAATGATGGGAATGATTTGATTCCCTTCTTGTTAAGTCATTCACGAAATTAAATTAATGACTTTGATGTAAACATAAGCTTTCAAGTTCTAACACGAGTTACATACATGATGATGATATCAACAGTTACAGTCGTATACCCTTCGACTTAACCATTGAGATTCAGGAAAGAATTGCTCTGATGAAAAAAAAAAAAGAGGATCCAGCTAAGAGACAAATAACTTATATCTTGCAAGAAATTGGGATCCAATATTCTGAGTATCGACAAGAATCTAATGGAAGACTCGTACAAACAAAGAATATAGGTACATATATTGTAGCAACCGTATGAAACCGGGGTTTTGTTCTTTTCCGGTTCAGATATAAACCTTAAACGTTAAATGTGAAAGGAAATAAAATCTGTGATCCAATGATATGTGCACAGTGAGGAAAAGATTTTGGAATCATTGTTGCTTATTGTGGAAGCCAAGCTTGTTAGCCTCAATTGTCCAACACAGCTACAAAATGTGCCTTGTAATACAAGATTTCTTGCGCTGTCAACCCTAATTATTATATATATATTTTTTTTTAATTTTTTTTTGGTCTAAGTAATTATTATATATATTTTTTTGTTTACTATTGATATTTCAAGTATTCTTAGATATATTGCTGTATAAATAATCATTCTTATAATATTATTTTCTTTCTATTTGTGTGTGTGTGTGTGTCATGTTTGCTACGTAGTCGGAGTAACTTAATACGTTGATGGCAAATAATTAATGTTTTACGCATTTGAAATATATAATTCATCAATATGAATGTGATTTTACCATGTATATATCACCATATTATACATCCAAAAATGTTTTCAAATTTTTAAAAATCGATTCTCTATAATGTTTTAGAAAATAAAATCTGACTAAAAAAAACTCCAATTCATTTTATCGTTTATTTATAATGATATATAGATGGTACAAAATATAATAAAACAACATTGTAGTGAATTTCTCAAAACAAATAAATATATTGAAAAACATGGAATGCTTGGGTAATAGTATACTGACCCGAACCGGTATTTGAAGAGCGACTGATTCGCCACGATGACATCATCAGAAACGTCAGATACGTTAATCATTAGTACTGTTTAACACAGTAATTCTAAAATAACTGACAATTATTACACCTAAAAGCTGATATGTAGAGTTAGTTAATGATAATTACAAGGAGTATCTGTTGCCATTACTTATTTGATATTTTGTTTATCTAATTGTTAAATGTTACAATTACCAGTTAAGAGACTTATCCTCATTTTTGTCAAAGCTTTGAAAACTTATATTTCAACCACCCAACCAGAGCATTTGTTGTTTTTCTAACAGAATTTCATTTTAAAATAAAAACAAGAAAACGATAACGTAAACAATGTAACACGGTATACTAAATACTAAAATTTCAAATTTTGGTTTATTTACCTTTTGATAATATGTTTTTTTGCCGTTTTGAAGATTTGAAATGTATAGAAAATTCATATGCTCTATTGCCCATAATTTTTCCTGCTTACATTTTTTAATATGTTAGATATTCTCTCTTTAGATTTCTTTTTTTTTTTGTCGTGAGAAATATTTAGATTTAAAGGTAAAATTAAAAAATATGTGTTCTGACCAAAAAAAAAAGAAAGTAAATTTGCTGTGCCAAAAAAAAAAGAGAGTGAAAAATGAAAAAGAAATGCATTTATTTGGAAAATGAAAGAAATTCTACTGACTAGTTAGTTAGTTTGTCTTAAATGAGACCCGAAATTTGCAATTCTTTCTCGGCTCGAGGCCGGCTCTCTCTCTCTCTCTCTCTTCGCCGTCCTCTTCCTCTTCTCCGCCGTCTTCGTCTCCGGAGAAGGTTGCAGAAACTCAGATCTGAACTCCAATACGCAGCTGCGATCTTACTGAGGCTTTTTTCTAATTGACTTTCGCCTTTGGAGCTTCCTCAGGTAACTTCAATCGTCACGAGACTCTGGCTTGACCTTGGTTTTGATATAGCTCCTTGTTTTGTTTCTGAGAAAATGGCGAGGGAGACATCAATCCTGACTCATCGCTACTTTAATTCGCTATTTCCTAAGATCGGATGCAAAAAAGCCTCACTCTAATTTTCCCGCATTTTCTCGCTGGCGAGCTGAGAATTACTGGGTTTCTAAGATTTTTCTTCTTTTGGGATAATTCCCTTCCCGACATTTAAAAGCAAAATCCTCGAGTCAGGAACTTTCGGTCCTGTTTCGAAAGAGGAATGCAAGAGCCTTGACAGTAATTAAGCGAATTATGTTGGACGCGATTGTGATTCTGAAATAGAGTTTCTCTTATTGCAGATATTATTTTGATCATTAATGGCGAATTCCCGTCAATATTATCCTTCTCAAGACGAGCCAGTGTCTCCGACGTCTGTGAGATCGAGGGAATGGGAAGGTCCTTCCAGATGGACCGAGTACTTGGGACCTGAAATGGCCTCATCAGTGTCGTCTAGGAGCTCAAAGCATATGAGTTCTGATGGACATGTTCAGAGTTCTGGTGGTTCCACAAAGGCTTTGAACATACAATGGGTAGTTCAAATGATTGAGGTTGCGGAGGGTCTCATGGCTAAAATGTATAGACTGAATCAAATCTTGGAGTACCCAGATCCTGTTGGCCATGTTTTCTCTGAAGCATTTTGGAAAGCGGGTGTGTTCCCTAATCATCCGCGGATATGCACATTGCTCTCGAAAAAGTTCCCCGAGCATTTCAGCAAATTGCAACTCGAACGTGTAAGTAAAGAGTTCTTCATATTAGGCTCAGTGTGTGCTGTGATGGTAACAAGAAATAAGCTGATTTTTTCTTTTTGCAATACTTATGCAGATTGACAAGTTTTCACTGGATAGCTTGCATGATGGTGCTGAACTTCACTTGCAGAGCTTAGAGCCATGGATACAGGTAATGAGAAACTATCTATGCAATACGTTGTTGGATCTATGTTCTGTTGTACTGAAACTTGTTTCTCGAGAATAGTGAAGCACTCAGAAGTCCTACATGCTATATAGTCAAGCTTCTATAAGTTTGCTTTATTCTTTATATTCCGTCTCACCACGAACCAGCCTTGTATATGTGTGCACGCATGTATGATGTACCTAATACATGGTTTGAACTTTTAAAGTGTAAAAGAGTGGTTATCTATTAGACATCTATTTTCAGTTTGTGTAGAATTTCTGTAGGGGTGCCTCATTTTCCTCCCGTCACCCATTTTTTCTTTTTTGAATCAGCTGCTGCTCGATTTGATGGCATTTCGAGAACAGGCACTACGGCTTATATTGGACCTAAGCAGCACTGTAATTACCTTGCTGGTGAGTCAAAGTCCTTCTGCGGAAAGTCCTTCTCTTTTGAACTCATACCTTGGGTGGAGCATGAAAAACTTTTGTACATTTAGTTATTTTTCTACTTGTCAAAGTTTTTTCCTGTGGGGATGAGGATATAATTGTTGAGTATTCATGATTAGCTCATAACTTAGTTCAGTTTTTTTGCAGCCTCATCAGAACTCACTTATACTGCATGCATTTATGGATCTCTTTTGTGCATTTATCCGAGTCAATCTTTTCGCAGAGAAGGTATGCTGAGAGCTTATTCCTTCGTAGTTTTCTGTTCATTTGGATTGATTAACACACATTTCAGATAAGGCATACACTTATTTTATTATCAATCTCTAAGAGTGTTTATTCTATCAAAGTAGATTCCTAGAAAAATGTTGCTGCAAGTGTACAACCTTCTGCATGCTCTATCAAGAAATGATCGAGACTGTGACTTTTATCACCGGTATGGATTTTTTTTTTCCCCCATGTAGTGTCATTGTATAAATTTTAATTTATATATAATCAATAGAGCAATTATCATGAATTAACACTCTTCGTTTTTCATCCAGCTTGGTACAATTCATAGACTCTTATGATCCCCCATTGAAAGGCTTACAAGAGGATTTGAATTTTGTCAGCCCAAGGATTGGAGAGGTTAATATTTCTACTTAGTTTGATTTGGTTTTTATGCTTAGTAGGATTTCGTTGGATTGTAAGAGTTGAGGCTGCCGTGTTATATCCAAATAAAAAATGAACAGGTATACTTCGAGCTAATACTGCAATTAATACATCAGTACTAACAATGTTACTCATTTTCTTAGGTCCTGGAGGCTGTAGGACCCAGTATTTTTCTATCTGCAGATACAAGGAAGTTGAGAAATGAGGGGTTTTTAAGCCCATATCATCCTCGATTCCCAGATATACTTACAAATTCTGCTCATCCCATGGTACTTCTGAATGGCTAGATACTTATCAACATAAATATTCAAGATTCTCTGAATTAGTAGGATGCTGTAGTATTTCCCGTACAACGTTTTTCTTAATGTGTAGTGCTAATAACTGCATATATTTTACCCTATTGCTTCCTACAGAGAGCGCAGGACCTTGCAAATGTTACTTCGTACCGAGAATGGGTGCTTCTTGGATATCTCGTTTGCCCTGACGAGCTTCTTCGTGTTACTAGCATTGATATCGCCCTGGTACGAATCTGTTTTTCCTTTCATTCTCGATTGAGAACTTGATAAAGAAGCACAAAGTTATATTCCACGAGGATTGGATTGAATTTCCATTGGCATATCCTCCAAGAATTCTGTATTGAAAATTAGCTTATCTGGTCAATAATAGTATTTTATTAATTTGTTTTACAAATCAGAAATATCTACCTCTCTTTGCATATGTTACTAAAATGGTTGTTTTTGGTCAAGTATATAAATCTTATGTGCTTTCATTTGAACTGTTTATTTATTTAATGATTAGTAGTAATGGAGTTAGGATTTTTATGTACACGACAAAACGCTTCCATATCTATTTCAAGATTGTGTGTAACTCGTGCTGTCTCTAAGAAATGTTGTATTGTCCTGTTGGGTTTCAGGTTGTGCTAAAGGAAAACTTAGTTGTGACTTTATTCCGGGATGAGGTGAGTTCACATCAAATGGTCTGCGACAAGTAGTTTTGGATTGATTGGTTTGCATCAGCTGACTCTATTAACCTAACCATGCAGTACATCCTGTTGCATGAGGACTACCAGTTGTATGTTTTACCCCGTGTGTTAGAATCAAAGAAGATGGCAAAGTCTGGTCGGACTAAACAAAAGGAAGCTGATCTAGAATATAGTGTAGCAAAGCAAGTTGAGAAAATGATCAGGTAACTCCAAATTTTAGTTCAATTGGCTTTATGAGCCGCATCTGACTTCGTAATCCTCATATGATACTGGAGACTTGTCGTTTTCCTCTAAATTTGTGATTTTGCAGAGATTATATAGCTCTTGAATTTATAGATTTATTGTTGTTCTGGTCGCTGCTTTCAGTGAGGTGCATGAGCAAGCATTGCAATTATGTGATACCATACACCGAGAAAGGAGAATATTGCTGAAGCAGGAAATAGGGCGGATGGTTTTATTTTTCACTGACCAACCAAGTTTATTGGCTCCAAACATTCAGGTAAGCTTGGTGTTTCACTTGAGTATCTCTCTCCTTGTTACTTAGGTTTAGTCCGTTGCATATTAGGGTTAAAGGTTTACCTTGTGTCAGTGATTGGCTTTACTTTGGTGAACAAAGCTTGCAATTTGCAATTAGAACAGGGGACCGTATTGATACACGATAGTGGGTGAATCAGAGAAAACAGTCTGGTTTCACAGGAAGAATGACTTACTAAAAGTGTCAACTGTCAAATGAAGATTTTTGCAAAATTGCTATTCTATTTTCCAAGAGAAGTCAGTGAAGAAAGAACAAGGAGAAAAGAACACAGGCTATTTTTATTTCAGAAAAGAAAGAAAAAAAAAACAGAATGCTTCAATAGGAAGAATGATCTACTAAAAGTGTCAAATGAAAAGTTTTGCAAAATTTCTGTGTCGTCTTCTTAAGGATATGTGTCATTTATGTTTGCACAGATCAAATCCTCCTATCCAGTACTATACTCATAAGAGCTCTTCCCTTCCCTGGAGTTTCCCAATGATTGATTTATTTACTTTTCTTTTCGTAGATGGTATTCTCTGCATTGGCTTTGACCCAGTCTGAGGTTCTCTGGTATTTTCAACACGCTGGTATTGCATCCTCAAGATCCAAATCTGCTCGAGTGATACCAGTTGACATAGTAAGTTGTTTGCTTGAACTTTAAAAGCCTCTTAATATTGTAACTTTGACTTTCAGTGAACTCAAAATTTGGTTATGATTGCTGATTTATCATTCATTATTTCTTAGGATCCAAATGATCCAACCATTGGCTTCCTGCTTGACGGAATGGACCGTCTCTGTTGTTTAGTGCGCAAGTACCTCGCAGGTTTGTTACTTTGAGATTTCACTTCCTCAGACATTGGTTGTAAGTACATGAGTTTGAAACCATGAGAAGTGCCCACTGATCAGTACTGGTACTCAAAATTTGGTAACTTTAGTGGTGTTTGTTGTTTGAAATGCAGCTGTTCGAGGTTACGCACTATCATACCTTTCTTCATCTGCTGGAAGGATTCGTTACTTGATGGGCACTCCTGGAATCGTGGCTCTGGACCTTGATCCAACCTTAAAAGGCCTTTTCCAGCATATTGTGCAACATCTTGAAACTATACCCAAACCGCAGGGAGAAAATGTTTCTGCAATCACATGTGACCTATCTGTAAGAAAGCTAGACCAGCTTATTTTATAGGCATATTATACATAGTTGGGTTTTTCTTTCAAAGATAAGCAATACACCCTAGAAAGTAGATTCACTCATGTTCCATATATTTCCCATTTGGTCTGTCTTCCAATCCTAATGGTACATGGTCCCAACAAGATTATGTTGTTTAGTCATCCAATCTATTGTCGTAATGCTCACTGCCTCTTGTTGTACAGGAATTCCGGAAAGATTGGTTGTCCATTTTGATGATTGTGACTTCTTCTCGATCATCGATAAACATCAGGCATCTGGAAAAAGCCACTGTCTCTACCGGGAAGGAGGGCTTGCTATCTGAAGGAAATGCTGCATATAACTGGTCCAGGTACTGTTCCGTCCTTATATGACCATTATTTGGTTATCTTCTAGCAAGGTAAACAGCGAAACTAAGATCCTGCAGAATTTCACGTCTTCCCAATGCAGATGTGTTGATGAGTTAGAGTCTCAATTATCAAAGCATGGCAGTCTGAAGAAATTATATTTCTACCATCAACACCTCACAACTGTATACTTCTTCTTGTTGTTCACTGTCCACTATTTTCCCTTGTCATCTTATGCATAATCTGACATTTGACTGTTGTAAAAGGTTTTCAGAAATACAATGTTTGGACCAGAAGGACGTCCCCAGCATTGCTGTGCATGGCTTAGTGTGGCTAGTAGTTTCCCGGAATGTGCTTCGCTAATAATTCCTGAGGAGGTAAATTCATATTTCAATCTCAGTGAATTTTTGCATTTTTTCCGTAGTACATGTCTGGATCATGAGATTCTTGCATGCATTCAAGTAGTGTTAAGACCTCCCAGTGGGCACCATATTACTCTCAATATGGCAATAAATAATGAAAGTGATTGTAAAATTGACTTGACTCCGTTATCGTGTTTGCATATGTGCTATGGCAAATCAAGTTGTTGATTGTTTGATGTTCCGTTAGCTACTTTTGGATTTCGAATCTTTCCCTTAGCATGTCACCTTTTTTGTTTAAACAAAGCAATATATATATGTTTCTCTTTTTGGGTGAACCACGTATGTTCTATGTGTTTATCCCGCCATGTCTATTTTTTCTTATATCAGTGACACCATCTATTAAACGGAAAGGCTCTTGTTCTTGTCTTTCTCCACAGGTTACCATATTCGGGCGAGATGCAGTGCTTTACGTTGAGTCTCTTATTGAATCAATAATGGGGGGACTTGAGGGACTAATAAATATTCTTGATTCAGAAGGCGGGTTTGGCGCTCTAGAGTCTCAGGTCATAAATCCTACCCAAAATCAATAGTATAACAAAAGCAATCTTCTATTTGACTACTGTCCTCAAACTGATGCGTTGAGCTTTTACAGCTTCTTCCAGAACAAGCTGCAGCGTATCTGAATAATGCATCAAGAATTTCTGCTCCTTCAATGAAATCCCCCAGGGTTGTAGGCGGAGGCGGGTTTACCTTGCCCGGCCATGAGAGCTATCCTGAGAATAATAAGTCTATCAAAATGTAAGCGCCCAAGTCTAGCCTGAAGTTTTAAATATTTTATGCTATATATAATCTGATTATATGAAGTTGTTTTTTTCTTCATGAAACCAGTGCTCCTTGGATACCGCTATCTTTAAGTATCTCTCTATGATGGCAGGTTGGAAGCTGCAATCCAAAGGTTGACTAATCTGTGTTCAATTCTGAACGACATGGAGCCTATTTGTGTTATAAACCACGTATTTGTGCTAAGGGAGGTGAGCTTTCAATCGTCTAAATTTCAACTCAAGGATTTTCCTCTACAGAAATAGATGGCTGAATTCCTTCAGAATCTCTGTTCCAATCCTATTTGGAAAGGCTGCATGTTTTTTCGATGGTCTCGTGAATTAAAAAGAATATCTAATAAAGAGACGATGAACTCTCTCTCATTGTCTGGTCTTATTAAGTTTTTTTGACGATTGAATATTTGCAGTACATGAGAGAATGCATCCTTGGGAACTTCAAGAGAAGATTACTGACTGCACTTCAAACTGATAACGATCTTCAACGGCCTTCTGTTTTGGAGTCTTTAATTAGGCGGCATATGAGCATAGTCCATTTGGCAGAGCAACACGTTAGCATGGACCTAACTCAAGGCATCCGAGAAATTTTACTCACGGAAGCCTTTTCAGGACCTGTTTCTTCTTTGCATTCATTCGAGAAACCTGCTGAACAACAGCAGAACACTGGATCTGCAGTTGAAGTTGTGTGCAACTGGTACATGGACAATATCATCAAGGATGTGTCTGGCGCAGGAATCCTCTTCGCTCCGAGGCATAAATACTTCAAAAGCACTAGACCAGTTGGCGGGTATTTTGCAGAGTCGGTCACTGACCTCAAGGAATTACAGGCGTTTGTTCGTATATTTGGTGGCTATGGAGTAGACCGGCTGGATAGGATGATGAAAGTACATACAGCTGCCCTGGTAAACTGCATAGAAACATCTCTGAGGTCAAACCGGGAATTGATTGAGGCGGCTGCTGCAAGTATGCATTCTGGTGACAGAGGGGAGAGAGATGCATCTGTTAGGCAGATAGTGGATTTGGATACTGTGATAGGATTTTGTATTGAAGCTGGTCAAGCGTTGGCTTTTGATGATCTCCTAGCCGAAGCCTCTGGAGCTGTTCTTGAAGACAATGCATCCTTGATACACTCGATGATCTCTGGCATCGTTGAGCACATACCCGAAGAAATACCTGAAAAGAAGGAAATCAGAAGGATCAAAGGCGTGGCAAATGGCATTGGTGCAGCTGGAGATCATGACTCTGAATGGGTTAGATTAATACTCGAAGAGGTAGGTGGTGCAAATGACAACTCATGGAATTTGTTACCTTACTTTTTCGCCTCATTCATGACCTCGAACGCCTGGAACTCAACTGGCTTCAACATCGAGACCGGCGGATTCAGCAACAACATCCATTGCTTGGCTCGGTGTATTAGCGCCGTCATTGCTGGAAGTGAATACGTGAGGTTACAGCGTGAATACCAGCTGCAGCATCAGTCCCTCTCCAACGGTCATCATTCTAGTGAAAATATCGACTCAGAGTTTCAGCCCCGTGTAACCGCTGAAGCAAGCATCAAATCCGCAATGTTACTCTTTGTAAAATTCGCTGCATCGATCGTGCTAGATTCATGGAGCGAAGCAAACAGGTAAGAGAAACATGGGATGTTTTCCTCTTCCCTCCATTTTTATCCGCATCATCATACCATCTTCCGTGTTCTGCAGATCTCATCTTGTGGCTAAGCTTATCTTCCTAGACCAACTCTGTGAGATCTCACCATACCTCCCAAGAAGCTCTCTTGAATCACATGTCCCATACACCATCCTCAGGTCAATCTACACCCAATACTACTCCAACACACCGTCCACACCGCTCGCAACTGCATCCCCGCACCATTCCCCATCCGTATCACTCATCCACGCGTCTCCCTCCATGAAAACCTCCACCACTCCCCAGCGTGGTAGCGGTAGTGCCGCAGCAGCTGCGGATTTAGGGTACTTCAAAGGCTCATCATCCTCAGTCTACAGCCAGGATCACTACAACGAATCGGAAATTGGAAACTCGAGGAGCAATGAGAACAACAACAACAAACCAAGGGGTGGTTCTCGTCGTTCTGGACCGTTAGATTACAGCTCGAGCCATAAAGGAGGGTCAGGATCAAACAGCACAGGTCCTAGTCCACTTCCAAGGTTTGCTGTCTCAAGATCTGGTCCCATCTCATATAAACAGCATTAACTAAGTAAGAACACTGCCACATTCTACGAAAGAGACGATTTTTGTTTCTTTTACCCAAAAAAAAACAAAACAAAACAATTATGTAGAGAGATTAGATTTGTACAAATCCCTCGCAACACACATTTTTTTTTTATGTTTATCACTTCTTCTTCGCATTGGACTTGTTGTAATTCACGAAACCCACTATCCATATTTTTTTTCTTGGTAATTTCATAATTCTGTTATTTACGTAAAGTATAAAATGTAACAATTTTCATGTATAATTAGCAGAATTTGTGATTTACATTTTTCAGATAATTACTGTTAAAATCAAATAATTAGCTTAGCTGTTGGGGAAGACCAAATAACTTACAGTCATCTTCATTAGTCTGACTCTAAGCTAAGTAACATTCTTCAATCTCTCAACTGAATACCCTAACTTTCTTCAATCTCCTTCCACCAATGGCGCGTAAATCTTCCCTCCTCAAACGAGCAGCCATCGCCGTCGTCTCCGTCATCGCCATATACGTTATTCTCAATGCCTCCGTCAGTCGCTCCCTCCCTTCCTCATCCGATCTCCCCCGTCAGCTTTTCCGCGAAGAAGATGACGACGGACGTGCTCCGATTCAGCCTAGAGTTAGGGTTTACATGTACGATCTCCCCCGGAGATTCACTTACGGTGTCATCGAGCAGCACGCCGTCGTTCGCGGCGGGCTCAAGAAGCCCGTCGATGACGTCACCACGCTCAAGTATCCGGGTCATCAGCATATGCACGAGTGGTACCTTTTCTCGGATCTGAACCGACCCGAGGTGGATCGATCCGGGTCTCCGATCGCCCGCGTCTTGGATCCTGCCGACGCTGATCTCTTCTACGTCCCGGTGTTCTCTTCCCTCAGCCTAATCGTGAATGCGGGTCGCCCCGTCGAACCCGGATCCGGTTACAGCGACGAGAAGATGCAGGAGGGCTTGATGGATTGGCTTGAGCGTCAAGAGTGGTGGAGGAGGAACGAAGGGCGAGATCACGTGATACCCGCCGGAGACCCGAATGCGTTGTATCGGATCCTGGACCGGGTTAAGAACGCGGTTCTGCTCGTGGCGGATTTCGGGCGGCTGAGGCCTGATCAAGGATCGTTCGTCAAGGATGTAGTGATACCTTACTCTCATAGGGTCAATCTCTTCAATGGGGAAATCGGAGTGGAGTCTCGCAACACATTACTCTTCTTCATGGGAAATCGATATCGCAAAGATGTAAGTTGGTTTTGCCTTTGCTCGTTTCTTGGATGGAAATTTGAGTAATTAGAGCTCGAAATGTTTATTTCTTCCACTTCTGTAGCTTTCTAAGGTTTTAGGTGTCTAAAGAGATTGATTGTTCAGCTAGTTTAGGGTGACTAGAAAACGAAATTTCGTATGATTCTAGAGGAAATGACTAACGAATAACGATTTGTATAATGTTGAAACTTTATGGCTTTAACAGACTCGTAGTTGTGTTGAAGAGTGAATCTGTAGCTTTTCTTATGATCTAAAGGAGCTCTGTGATTTAATGGCTGTGTCGAGTTACATGCTACGAAGAGTCTCTTTCGATGTAATGATGCCAAAAAAAAACGTTTTCTCTGAGAACTCATTACAAGGGACATAATCTAGCAATGTCTCGCTCAAAAGCCCTTGTAATTATAAGAAACAGAGGGTTCTTCATTTACATACTATTCTTTTGACTCATAGGTGAAGGATTATATATGATCTCTTGTTTTAATGCTATTATTAGTGGAAAAGATACAGCCTTGGTGATTCAAAATCGCATCAAGTTGTTGTCTTTCTTGAAAAGGACAATATCAATCTCCTTCTGAGTTCTGACTGTTTCTTTGGGTCTCTTCAGGGTGGAAAAGTTCGCGACTTGCTCTTCCAAGTTCTTGAAAAGGAAGAAGATGTAACAATAAAACATGGAATTCAATCCAGAGAGAACCGACGAGCTGCTACAAAAGGAATGCATACTTCAAAGTTCTGTCTAAATCCTGCGGGTGACACCCCATCCGCCTGCAGACTCTTTGACTCCATAGTCAGTTTATGTGTGCCTTTGATTGTAAGCGATAGCATCGAGTTACCTTTCGAAGATGTTATAGATTACAGAAAGTTCTCGATTTTTGTTGAGGCCAATGCAGCCCTGGAGCCCGGATTTCTGGTTCAGATGCTGATGAAAATAAAAACCGAGAAGATTCTGGAGTATCAAAGAGAGATGAAATCGGTACCTTCTCCTTCTATTCAACCTCTAATCTCTTAAGAGTATTTGATTCTTTTACATATTTTGGTCACATTTCTCATACCCGAATGATGCACACAGGTGAGACGGTATTTTGACTATGGGAACCCAAATGGAGCAGTGAAGGAAATCTGGCGTCAAGTCTCTCAGAAGCTGCCGCTCATCAAGCTAATGCGTAACCGCGACAAACGCCTCGTCCTAAGAAACGTAACCGAACCAAACTGCTCTTGTCTATGCACAAACCAAACCGGTCTCATCACTTCCATATAAATAAATATATTTCTCTTGAGAGAGAGGCCTATTGGTTTGTGGAGGAGCCCGAACTCTCTCCTTCTCAACTTCTTGACCCTTGAGACTTACACAAGCGGATATTTCGGCTCCCTCGGCTGGACTTTTCCGGTTAGGAAACAGAGAGCACACGCATGGCAACAGATTCATAAGGAAGCTATATTTGAAATCCTTCTTCTGTAGATTCAGTTAGTTTTCTCGTTCTTAATAGTGTCACACTTTATACGGACCCAACAGCCATTCTTTGTTTAATATTGTTACTCTGTACATCTCATAAAAATGACCACAGCACAAGCTTCAATTAGTTTCTGTTAATGTTTGAGAGAATATCAATTGTTAAGCCCTTTGGTCACTTGTCCATTAGCTCATCAGCACGACAGTAACCGGAAAATGGTTAACTTTCTGGTATAAACCTACCTCTATTTTTGTTTGTCCTTAAAACGTGTTAGCTTTGTCCTTCTATCTTGAAACTTCTAAATTTCGGGTAACTTTAAAAATTAGATGTATGAGTGTGGAAACTCATGTGATCAATCAAACCCACGGTACAGTCGCATAGTTTCGTCGGTTTTCTTAATTATTCATTCTGTTTTTTATTTGTTACATATCATTTCTTAACAAAAATTGAAAATCGAAAATAGTACAAATTAGAGATACAAAACAAATGTTCAAAACATTATTTGATTACATGTTTTTCAATTAATTAACAAAAAAAAAACTGAAATAAAATCTAACCGACGACAAGCTGAAAACTGAAAAGATTGCATGTCTTCCAAGTAGTGATTTGACCATTCCTTAATAATCACCTATAACTCGATGAGAGAAAAAATGGTGTACACACAATAATTGATTTTAAAATATCTTCTAAGATGTTACAAAACTAAACTTAGAATCATTTAAAATCGTATGCTATATTAAAAAAAAAAGGAAAAATAATATATATATATATATATCTATAATACTATTTGAAAATATATTTTTGAAAATAAATTTTGTTTTGTAAATTATTACATATTATGCCATTACAGATAATAAAAGATAATTGAAATAGAAAATGATATAATTATCTTTTCAAATTATTAAAAAAAAGATGAAAAATATTTATTTATCATTAAAGAGGTTATTTACTATTTAGTTTCTTAATTATTTTTAATATTATATATTTTTAAATAATAATAAATCCATATATATTCAAATAAAAAAATATATTCGAAATCTTACTATATTTTTTACTATAATTTATTATATTTTATTTGAATATATATCAAAATAAAATTTTAAAAATATTTTACTAATTTTATAAAAAGTTAGACACAAGAAAATTGATTTTTTTAAGAGTTCGTGAAATAACTACAAAACTATAGTTATTAAACGGTGCATATTAGAGTTATGTTTTCAAGATTATAGGTTTTGCGAGTTAGCCCGAATAATATTTTAGTCCAATGCAAAACATGTTAAATAGACAACTCTATCTATAATAATGAATTAGACATATTATCAAATTCAAATAAAATCAATCTTTCTTAAATTTCATAATAATTTCTTAAAAAAATATTATTCCACGCTATAATTAGTTTGGATTAAGTCCTAGTATATATATATATATATGATGAAACGGAAGAGATAATAATAAATCATACGGTAACCCACAAGATTTCCTACTCCATCGCAGCTAGCTCGTGTTACATCGGAAGCATTCATACCCGTGTCTATGTCGATATTTTATAGTTTTATAACATAATATACATGCATATATGTTTTTTTTCTAAAACAGCATTATATATACGTATCAATGTTGGGTTCTAGAGATAGATATGCTCAGATATCGTTGCTGGTACATGGGTCATCCATCACCATTTAAATCGCGCCACTTGATAAAAAAATCCGATGTGATATTTCCATCATCACATCACACATACATCGCATATGATGACAAAACTAATTGCAGCTTCGAAAACGAAAACAGGTATGAATAAATACACGGTGACAGGAATAAAAAACAAAAAAAGGAATTAAAATGAATTTAAAAATATTACAAAATAATTTTAGATTTCAATTATTATGTCTCGGAATTTAATTAAGATATTATCCCTTTTGCCATCATGGGCCAAATATAATTTGGACACATGTAAATTATTTTGATTTTCAATTTTTTTTTTTTTTTCCAGATTTAAAGCGCGGCTAGGTGACCAACCCGTGTCGAACCCATGGCTTCAGGCAAGCACAAACTCAACCCTTACCACTAGACCAACATGAGTTGGTTAATTTTTTTTTGATTTTCAATAACTTCTTCAAAGTTCAAAGTATGTTTGGTCGCAATTTCTGACAACCAAAATACATGTAGGTAGCGATATACTTGTTGAACATTATTGGTCTTTAAACGTTTCAGAAGTCACGAAGAGGCTAATTAATTAATGTTGGAAAACATCTGGCCGAGCAAGAGAGTCTCGGGTTCTAAGGAAACGGAAGGTGGTCACGTAAGCCGCTCGTGTAAAATAATTTTGAATGGCAATCTTGTGAGTAATACAACAGTTCCGTTGAGTTTGGGTTATCGTGAAACTAGTTAGAGGAGAAATAGCGAATAAGTATAATTATGGTATTTAACATTAGATTTATTAGAGATATTACCGAATCCTAGTATGATGAGGTTTATTAAGATCTAGATATAAGTAGATATTTAAGAGATAACTTCAAATATAGTTTAGATATGATCGACTTTTGTGTATAAATACTTTGTACAATACGTTGTTTGTCAATAAGAAATCATTCCCACAAACACTTGTTCTCAATTTACATGGTATCAAAGAAAAAAATTCGGAGACCTGAATAATTTTTTTTCTTTCGTTCGTGTTCTTTACGGTTTCGAAGTTCGAAATCTATGTGTTGTCTGGTGTGTTGATCTCTTGTTGAGATACAACACAATGGTTGATGGAGAAGAGTCGTCGGTGTCCAAAGGTACAACTACCGATGGGTCTAAAGGGATAGTCACCGATGATCGAAGTGGTGAGGTTACTACACCGTACTTGTTGTACGGATCGGACAACCCAAGAGCTTTAATCACCTCCGTGATGTTAACTGGCGAAAACTACAACGAGTGATCCGGAGAGATGACAAACGCTCTTCGTGCCAAGCGTAAGCTGGGTTTTGTCGAAGAACAATACCAAAGCCTATTGCGAGTGATCCAAACCTGGAATTATGGCTTTCGGTAAATTCCATGATTGTTGGTTGGATCCGCACTTCTATTGAACCAAGGGTCCGATCAACACTGACGTTCATCTCGGATTCTCACAAGTTGTGGGTACCATGAGAAAACGTTTTTCTGTTGGTAATAAGGTGCGTGTTCATCACCTTAAAGAGCAATTGGCGGTGTGTCGCCAAGATGGCCAAGCAGTGATTAACTATTATGCGCATTTGTCTAAACTGTGGGAGGAGTTAGACATGTATAAGCCGTTGCCAGCTTGCACGTGTTCTGCAGCTGCAAAGTATGAACAAGATCGAGAAGAAGAGAAGATGCACCAGTTCGTAATGGGATTGGATGAGGTGCGGTTTGGAGGAATGTGTCAAGCGATTATTTCGTCTGATGCTACAACTGATCTTGGTGAGATTTACACTAAGGTGATTCGAGAAGAACAACGCCTTAACTCTGCCAAAGAACGTGAGTCACAACAAAACGCAATTGGTTTTGTTGTAAAGAAAGAGTCCAATTCCGAGCAATCAACCTCACGTTCTGATACTGGTGGCTCTGATCGTCGTGGTAGCACCTCGCAGTGCACTCATTGTGGCCGTAGTGGTCACGAGAAAGCTAATTGTTGGCAGTTGGTTGGGTTTCCATCCTGGTGGGAGGAGCCTTCCCAAAACAGAGGTGGCGGTAGAGGAAACAAAGGTAGAGAAGACGGTCAAGGAGGAAGAGGTTCCTAAAACTCCGATCGTCGTCAAACCACTGGAATTCAAGCAAGCAATGCTCACGCAACCACCTCCAACTCCTCAACATTTCCAGAATTTACTCAAGAGCAATGGAGGACACTTTCTCAAATGATCAGCGAGAAGACAAATTCGTCTTCCGATAAACTTTCCGGTAAGAGTAGGCATGGTGATCTAATTCTAGATACATGAGCATCTCATCACATGACGGGAGAGTTTTCTCTACTTGAAAACCCGTCTAGTATCCCACCATGTCCCGTTGGGTTCGCAGATGGAAATAAGACATACGCCACTCATATGGGTGTCTTTCCTTTATCGGATCGTATCACTCTTACCAACGTTTTGTTTGTGCCAAATCTCAATTGTTCTTTGATATCAGTACCGAAATTTTTGAAACAAACAAACTGCTTTGCCCTTCCAACCGATACATTGTGTGTTTTACAGGATCGTTTCACGAAGACCCTGATTGGAGCCGATGAAGAGTGAGCTGGGGTGTATTACTTCAAGGACGTCATGGCTGCTCGTCTTAATATAGTCGTCTTAATAGAGTCGCTAGTTCAGTGGTTAGCTCGGCTGATCAGCATCGTTGGCACCAAAGGCTTGGACATCCTTCGTTTTTCGTTTTAGCTTATTTACCTTTGTTTTCTTCTTCTTCAAATAAAGATGATGATCCTAGTCCTTGTGACACTCTCTTCAAATAAAGCAGATGAGAGAAGTGTTCTTTGGAAGTTTAAAAAAATCAAATGAATGTTTTGCTTTGATTCATTGCGACGTTTGGGGTCCGTATCGTACTCGAGCTTCATGTGGAGCTGTTTACTTCCTAACTATAGTAGACGATTACTCTAGAGCTGTGTGGACTTACCTTCTACGTGAAAAATCGGAAGTTCGAACAGTTCTTCAAAACTTTTGCAAGATGGCTAAGAAACAATTTGGTAAAGAGGTTAAAGTGGTTCGTAGTGACAATGGCACGAAGTTCATGTGCCTTTCTAGTTTTTTTTGAGAATCAGGTATCATTCATCAAACATCATGCGTGGGTACTCCACAACAGAACGAACGAGTTGAACGAAAGCACAAACACATCCTTAACGTGTCTCGTGCATTACTATTTCAAGGAGGATTACATGTTAAGTTTTGGGGAGAGGCTGTGATGACGACTTCTCACCTTATAAATCGTACACCATCTGTGATTCTCAACAGACAATCACCGTATGAGATTCTTTACGGTGAAAAGCCGTCTTATGATCAGCTTCGTGTCTTTGGAAGTCTGTGTTACACTCATCTGCGATCGAGAGACAAAGACAAATTTGCCTCGTAGTTGTATATGCATTTTTGTGGGGTATCCCTTTGGTCAAAAAGGTTGGAAAGTATTTGACTTAGAAAAGGAAGAATTCATTATTTCACGAGGCGTGATGTTTCACGAAGACAATTTTCCATTGGCTGAGTCACAAATTCTCGATTCCTCTTCTTCATTACCAATTTCATCACCAATCAATGATGATGACTGGATTATTGAACCCGTCTCCAGCTCAGATGCAAGGGGGAGCACGGTTGCTCCTTCCACCGAAAGGGGGAGCTCCGACGAAGCTGTTACGCAACCACCAGAAATCGTTCCAGAGAGCGAGGATGGACCCTCAACTCCATTACCAGTAAATTCTCTTGTTCTATCTCCATCAGTGTCAATGACAGCAGATAACCTTGCTGAAATTTCACTAGTTGCGTTAGATACTCCTGTTGAGATGGAAATTTTGGGACAAGGACATCGAGAGCATGTTCCCTCTGTTAAGCTTTCTGGCTTCATTACCTACAATAATGTCAGCCTACAAGAACCCCATCTCACTCCCAACGGCTCTCTCTCATCGTCCTCATAAACTGTCCAAGGTAAGACACCGTATCCTTTAGACGATTTTGTTTCTGATCTTCTCTTCTCACCGTCGCATCAGGCTTTTCTCACAGCAATGACTGCAGGAATCGAACCCAAGCGATACTCTGAGGCAATTAAACACGCTGTGTGGCGTGGTGCCATGAAGCATGAGGTGGTTGCTCTCCGAAGAGAACCACACTTGGGATATCGAATCGCTTCCGCCAGGCAAAGTAGCTATTAGTTGTCAATAGATTTACAAGATCAAATACAACGCTGATGGGACGATTGAGCGTCACAAAGCGCGTCTGGTCGTTATGGGAAATAATCAAATCGAGGGTGAAGACTTTGATGAGACATTTGCTCCAATGGTGAAAATGGCTACCGTGTGTAGTCTTCTCGGTCTCCTTTCTGCTAAAAACTGGGAAGTGCATCAGATGGATGTCCATAATGCCTTCCTTCACGGATATCTCGAGGAAGAGGTTTACATTAAGTTACCTCCTGGCTTTTCTCATTCCGATCCTACAAAAGTGTGTCGTTTACGTAAATCACTGTATGGACTTCGACAAGCTCCACGCTGCTGGTTTGCCAAACTTTCTAGTGCTCTTTTGAAGTTTGGTTATGTTCAGTCTTACTCTGACTACTCGTTATTCACTTTCACAAAAGATGAGACTGAGATTCGCGTGCTGGTCTACGTCGATGACTTGGTTATTGCAAGCAATAATCTTGAAAAGCTAACTAAGTTCAAAGCTTATTTGGGTGAATGTTTTCACATGAAGGACCTAGGAAAGTTAAAATATTTTCTGGGCATAGAGGTAGCTCGTTCTACGGAAGGTATCTTTCTCTCCCAGCGCAAGTATGTTCTGGATATTGTGGCTGAAGCTGGACTTCTTGGTTCAAAACCAGCATTAACTCCTATTGAGCAAAACCACAAGTTAACTTCTGATGATGGCCTATTGATTTTAGATCCGCTGCATTATAGACGACTTGTTGGTCGCTTAGTGTACCTCTCCATTACGCGACCTGAGATGTGCTATGTTATTCATTTGTTGTCTCGATTCATGAAAGCACCACGTGAGGTGCATTGGGACGCAGCGTTGCACGTCGTACGGTTTCTTAAGGGTTCTCCAGGTCAGTGAATCCTTATACGAGCTGATAATAATCTTCAATTGAGTGTGTTTTGCGATGCTGACTGGGGATCGTGTCCCATTACTTGTCGTTCTTTAAGTGTCCATGTCATTCTCCTTGGTGGCTTGTCGTTCTTTAAGTGTCCACGTCATTCTCCTTGGTGGCTCTCCGATTGATGGGAAGACAAAGAAACAGAGCACGGTGGCTCACTCTTCCGCGGAGGCTGAGTACAGGTCTATGGCAATGGCGACAAGGGAAATCAAGTGGATAATTCAGCTCATGGGTGATCTTGGAGTAAAGATTACCGCGCCAGTTCCCTTTTATTGTGATAGTCAAGCCGCCATACACATTGCTGCGAATCCGGTGTTTCACGAGAGGACTAAGAACATTGAAAGAGACTGTCATAGTGTGCGTGATGCGGTTAAAGATGGCATCATTTCAACACGTCATGTTCGTACTAAGGACCAACTTGCTGACATCCTTACTAAAGCACTTGGCCGACCACAATTTGATGTTTTGTTGTCCAAGTTGGGTGTTCAAAATCTCCACACTCCAACTTGAGGGGGAGTATTATAAATATTACTGAATCCTAGTAGGATGAGGTTTATTAAGATCTAGATATAAGTAAATATTGAAGAGATAACTTCAAATATAGTTTAGACATGATCGACTTTTGTGTATAAATACTTTGTACAATAAGTTGTTTGTCAATAAGAAAGCATTCCCCACAACACTTGTTCTCAATTTACAAGATTACCAAAAAAAAGGTATAATTATGGTTGCGCCGCACCAAACCATCGGTTCAAAAACAACATTATGATTTACTCCATATTGTCCGTTTGGCATGGCGCACCATTCGAAACGTATATATATATCTCTAAGATGGTGAAATATTGCTGATTACATCTCTACCAAAATGTGTAATGTTTACCAACTTGGTGAATGGTGACAGAAGTCGATATATAAATCTTTGAATAGTGATTGGGAATGGCACTGAGTGAAATATTTTAATATTTTTTTATAATAAATTAATTTTATTTAGTAAACACTATTATATATATATATAGTAAAAACCTATATAAATTAATATTCGATAAATTAATAAACACGATAAAATAATAAATTTGCCGGTCCCGAGTTGTGCCAATGTAAAAATTAACAAAATTCGATAAAATAATATTTTTTTAGAAACCCTATGTAAATATATAGCCCAATAATAACATAAATTAATAATTATATAAATTTATGCATATATAGATGAGATAGTATACTAAAATATGACTAATATATTGTTTTTTTTACTTAAAATTGAAATTTCATTGGAGCTCATATATTTATTTACTATATCAATAGCTTTTAATGTTGTTTTTTCAGTCTGCATCCAAAATTTGTATATATTTCTAGACGTGATAATTGATTTTTTTACGCGTAACTGTTCCAAATGTATTGTAATATTGTCTTCACTTTTATCATCAACAATAAGGATAGTAGCCACAATTTCTTATAAATTTTAAACTCATGAACATGTATATTTTTACATAGATAATCTAGTATGCTATTAACGGTTACTTTATTGCGATTGCTAAGATTATAAATCATAATTTTAAGTTTGTGCATGTCATTTTTACATGCAGATTCGTTTAATTAGATTCTGAAATATAACATCATTTGAAATAAAATTTTTGAAGATTATAGATGAAAATTTTTTTTTTTCTATTTTATCGATTAATTAATATCTAATTAATAAATTTTCAAAGTCCCAAAATTATTAATTTATAGATGTTTTATTGTATAAAGATGTTTATTCGTTGTTCTCATGAAGCCAACAAATAGATATGCACTTGGAGAAGGACCACATATATACATCATAGGTTTACCGTACCAGCTGTCGTATTGTTTGTATTTAGCATACTACCACGTGTGTGCACCTATCGGATGAGAACTACAGCTACATGGCTGAGTAAACATTTTGATTTTTAATGGAAAGGGAGAAAAAAATCCAATTTTACAAGCGTGTGTATAAAGAAATACTCTCCTAATTAGTCTATATTCACTCATATGTTTATCATAAAATGATTTATATTAAGGCAAAATGATCAGTACTGTTTGGTACTTTGGTCTATGACATTAGATTATTATAAAATACAAATCTCGTTCATCTAGCAAAACCAAACAACTAACTACATAATATTAAAATTTGCATATACATATATGGATTTTTGTTCTATTTTTTGTTGGTAAACTTATAACTGTGGACTATTTAATTATGAACTATATATATGATATGCACACGCTACGCCCATTCCGTTATTTCGAAATTCAGGTGTGTAAGCCAGATACGCACGTACATGTATATATGCATGCAACGTGGTGGAATACACGTGTGATGTAATAATATTTGTAAATATTTTTAAAAACACAGATCAGAAAGTTGGAGTCGATTTATTTTTTTTGCTAGGAATTTAAATATCATTTAAAATGAACGGTTTATGTTTTACATGAATGTTTAACTTATAAATTAGTCCAGGGGCGAGGGTAGTTACGTAATAGGGGTGCATGTGCACCCATAATTTTTTCTTTTTAAATTAATGTATTTTTATAGCTAATTTGTTATGTGCACCCATTTGATATCTATTAACTTAATATTAGTGCATCCGATAAAATAATTTTCTAGATCCACTCCTGAATTGGTCCCATTGCAAAAAAAGAATAGAAACATGAAAGCAAAAACCAAATCAAAATTCGGTTCATCGATCGACAGAACCTTAAACTTTTTAGTTCACGTTGTCTAGATGAATCAATAACGTTTTGAAAACCCAAGACATAGAATAAGCCGAGACAAGGCCTGAAAGGATAACAACTTGAAATACTGGGAGAACATTTCTCCACATATGGGAAACTCTTTCACTCGAATTTGTATTCGTAAATTGGACTCGAATTCGTAAATGAACATGTTTATCTTAGAAAAAAAATCAATAGTGAAGATCTAACTGATAATCCAATTATATTTTTCTTGGTTTTAATGTTTAAGATATGTTGCTTTCAATTTCTTCTATAAACAACATTTGGAACTACAAAAGCTTTTATAGAAACTCATGTGATGAAAGCCATACAAAAGAAAGAAACTCTTATAAAAGAGAATGTATATATACAAATGTACAATACAACCAAAATAGATTAGACTTGTAGGGAAACTTGGTTCGGTATTACGTGTACGCATGGTCCAATTATAATTGATAACGTGATTGAAAGTTGTCTTGGTTAAATATCGTTCAATTAATCGATAAATGCTATGACAATTATAAAAAAAAGTAATAGTATACAAATATTATAGGCGGGAATTGGTTTTATAGTGGTAATTGAAAGCAACATTGTCCCTTACTATTATTTGGAATTTTGTCACTTTTTGACCTAAATGTCCTTTAAATTATTTAAGAAAATTTTAAATAGAAATAAAAAAAAAAAAAATTTCAAAATTTCGAAAATATTAAAAAAAGAAATAAAAATATATGCCAAAATCATTTAAGGAAAAACGAATATTTAAAAAATATTTTTTAACTAGTTCTACGCAATGCAGAATGCGTATTCCACATTCTACGGTTAGGTAGAATGCGGTTTTCTGTATTCCCTCCTTAATCTAAGTCCCTATAGAATACATTTTCTAGAATTTACACTATATTCTACCGAAAAGGGGAATACGTATTCTATATGTTATACTATATTCTACATTTTTGAAGAATACAACTTCTAGTGCTTACACGATATTCTACTTTTTTCCAGAATACAACTTCTAGTGCTTACACGATATTCTACTATTTTGTAGAAGATTAGTTCCAACGTTTGGTCTTTGTTCTACCCATATGTAGAATATGTATTCTAGAAAGTTGTTAACAAAATCTGAGAAAATCTATGAGAAGTAGTAACTGCCAAAACTGAATATTTTCGAAAATCTTTAATTTTTTTTTTTTCCACGTTTTTTTCCCTTTCAGATCCACGTATCTTCTTCTCTTTTGGAATCAAGACTATTTTCTCTAAGTTTTTCTCTCTTCTTCTTCAAAGATGGTACATATCTATGTTACTTGTGGTGTATGGAGATTGGATACCAATAAGGAGTGGATATTTGTCGCTGATGAAGAAAAACGAGGTAGGTTGCTTGCTGTGGAATCAAATACTACTCTTGCGGAGTTAGAAACGATGGTTTTAGAAAACTATGAAATAATCGATCAGAAAGTCGAGTTTAGTTATCTACCGAGTGATTTGATTGATAACTTAGGTTCTCCTCCAATGATTATCGCCAATGATCGTCAAGTAAAAAATTATGTTGGGTATTCAAGGAAGAAAGCGTCGAGCAGTCTGTGTGTGACATTTACATCTAAAGTTGACCATGGAGAGAAAACATTGAACATTGATTTGAATAAGTATCCATCTGATTCAAGTACTCGGGAATACGATGCTACGTTCGTTGAGAAGTCAGATGCTGATGACATCAAAATCAGTGTCCAAAACGTGGAGGAAGATTTTGATGAAGCCGTTATAGCTGAAAAAAAAGGAGACGGCGACAATATTGTTCGTCTTTCGTTGCTTGATGTTGTAGAGAAGGAGCAAATTTTTAGAAGCAAAACAGAGTTGAAGGCTACTATGGAAATTTCTGCGATGAAGTATAACTTTGACTACGCTGTTGTGGAATCGACCAAAAAAATTTGGTTTATACGATGCAAAGAGAAGTTATGCAATTGGCGTGTTCGTGCACAGTGTCTAGATGGGTCTCGGTATTTCAGAATCAACAAGTATGTCGCTCAACATACATGTTCTCCTTCCAATAAAGACAAAGTCGGTAGGACAGCTTCAGCGAAAACAATCGGCAATCTGATTAGGAATAAGTTTGAGGGTGTTAACGAAGGTCCTAAAGCCAGAGAAATCATTCAGATTATTCGTACGGAGCATGGATGTGAGATCTCTTACGACCAAGCATGGGAGGCCCGTGAGTATGCAATTAGTGTTGTTAGAGGTATTCCTGCGAAAAGCTACGGTATAATTCCAAAATACTTGCACATGTTGAAAGAAGCGAATCCGGGGACGCATACTCAGTACGAAACTGACGGCGATGGAAGATTCAAGTATCTGTTTATCTCTTTTGGTCAATCGGTAAGAGGTTTTTACAAAGCCATTCGTAGGGTCATCATTGTTGATGGAACGTTTTTGAAGGGTACATACAAAGGAGTTCTGCTTGTTACTACAGCGTTAGATGGTAACTCCAATTTGTATCCAATTGCATTTGGGGTTGTTGATTCAGAGAACGACCTGTCGTGGGAGTGGTTTATGGTGCAACTAAAGGTTGTCATTGCGGATGAGGTGGGTTTGGCTTTTGTGTCAGATAGAAATACTTCTGTTATTAAATCACTTGCGAAAATGTACCCACAGTCTAGGCATGGAATTTGTATCCACCATTTGCTGAATAATGTGGTAACATATTACAAGACACGAGGTTTAATTGGCTTGATTGAAAAGGCATCTAAAGAGTATAGGGTCGCTGATTTTGAGAGTAGGTTCAACGCCATTTGCTCTATTAGTCCTGCTGTTGGAAAGTATCTACTGGATGCTGATGTCGCTAAATGGGCTCGATGCAAATTCCCTGGGTACAGGTATGACGTTAGAACCAATAACCCAGCTGAATCGATAAATTCTGCATTGCGATCACCTAGAGAGTATCCAGTTATTCCTTTGCTGGACAGCATCAGAGAAATGCTAACCCGGTGGTTTTATGAGCGTAAGAAATTAAGCTCAAAGCATGAGGCTCATCTAACCGTTGAGGTGGAGATAAAGATCGATAGGAGGATTGAGAAGGGTAAATTTTTTACTGCTTATCCGATTAACCATGATCGATTCATGGTCAAAGGTGACCAATTTGATTGCCTTGTTGATTTGGATAGAAGAACTTGTTCGTGTCGAAAGTACGATTTGCTCAAAATTCCTTGCAGACATGCAATTAAAGCAGCGTTTTCTGTGCACAAGCAGATTCACCCACTCACTGATGAAAAGTACACTACTACGACATGGAGAACGGCTTATGAGGAATGCATTAATCCAATTGCAGTCCCTGAGGATGAATGGCGTGTCCCAGATGATGTTGAACATGCCAAAGTTGTAGCACCAGAATCACGAAGGGCAGCTGGTAGACGGAGGAAACGAAGATACGAAACAGTGGAAGACAAGATACGAGCGTCACAAGGATCACAACGGTCGAAGAGGCACAAGTGCAGTCGTTGTGGTATTGAAGGACACAAGAGAGGGACATGTAACATGCCAATATAGTCGTTGACTATCTCTGTTTAAATATCAGTAGTTATGTATTTTTGGTTTGTACTTGGATTTGACTTTATGCTTGAATAAGTCTTTTGGTTTCAAAGTTTAAGTTTAACAGAAAGTTTCTGTTACACACAATTGTTACACACACACACCGATAATCGACCTGGCACATAAAGTTTCTGTTTTTTTTTTGTTTTAACTAATTTTTTACGGGCTAAATGAATTGACCTTGTAATTAAATATCGATTGAGGTGCATAGCACCGCTGGTTACACACAAGATCTCTTAACCCTCGGTCCTATGTTCGATTCCCCCACGAGACCAATTTTTTTTTTTTTTTTTGCTGTGAATGAAGGGAAGTTGAGAACCCTACATCGATCTCGTCTGCCTGTATCTTCTTCATACGTGAATAAAATCCCATTTTTAAACCCAAAAAGTTGTGAAGCCTAAAAAAACACTACAATCTGAACTGCAAAAACATTAATATCGAACCTACTCAAGTTCTACAACATCAGAGCACTCTAACTTTGGAGGTACGTACTTCGACATCCGCTCAATCAACACTGGATCATGTGCTGCTTTCCAAAGATCGTAGGCGATCTTCATCCGAGCCTCATTAATGTTGTCATCGTCCATCAATGACAGGTGTAGTCCAAGCATGTGACAGTCAATGAATTTTAACGCGTACACGCCGCAATCACATCCGCTCTTATTAATCCCAGGTTTCATCGGCTGATAATGCACTTCATATGGTTTAATATGGAAATGCTTTCTGTCCTTGTATCCCTGAACTTCTTTGACAATTCGAGGGATGATGTGTGCGAATGGGTCGATGAACCGGTTGTTCTTCTTTCCCAAGCAATCGAAAACTTCAATTGATCTCATCTTAAAATTGATGCACAAAGAAATCCAGTGGTTGTTGGAGACATGTACCGGAGTGTATACACGATCCACGTCGATATACCAAATTTTGCTTGTTTGTCCATGTGATGGAAGCTCTCCGAATCCATATTGTTTGAGCATCGGGTCCAATTGGTATTTTTTTTTATTCTCCACCATTAGTTTGTACGCAGCACCGATTTGGAGACTGAACATACATGTCATGAAGCCGACACGATCATGACTCAAGCGGCCCAATGATGTGTGCTCACGAAGTAAGTACATATAACCATCCATTTCCTGAAAAGTTTTATAGTTAAAAAGTTGTGGAATCAAATGCTGTCATCTTTTAAAAAGTTTACTTCTGCTATATACTTACCGGGGTGTGCAGCCAATTCTTCCGACTTATGATGCGATGAGCTACGTCAATGGTATACAAGAGTGGGCCAACCTTTAAATCTCTGAAATAGTAAAACAAATTTCAAGATTAAATACCTTGTCAAACATATAAAGTATTAAATTTAAAAAAAAACAAAAAAAATGTTTACAAATACTTACTCGCGAGATTGAGACCAATCACTTAGTTTTACCCACTCACTTTCATCCAGGTGAACCAATTTGTAATCCACATCATCTGGTGGGAACCACTCTTTGTCAAAAGTTTTTGTTTTTTTTGACTTTTCAAAACCAGATACAAATGAAGCTTGAGAGAGTTTGGCCAGCTTGTTTTCGAGAACATCTTCACTATCCATGTTGAGATCGATATCAAAATTTTCACTCTGAGATATGTCATGAAGATTATCATTTACTCTTCCAAATATATCTGCCTGCTAATGTATAACAAAAAAATAGTTATATCAATTACCTAAAATGCAAATCAAGAAAAACAAAAGAAAACTTATGTTACATTTAACAACATATGTTACAAAAGAGAAATGTGCTTACAAGTTCAAGATAAAAACAAGGGACAATACAAGATAAAAACAAGGGACAAGCTCCGAGCCTAATATATATAGGCACACATATTACATGTTCACATCCTTCCATTTTACATAGAGCCAAACATATTATAAATGTTGCAACTAGACCAGATAATGCCTTAGACAACCCATATAAAGTACATCAAGACTTACAAGTTCTAGCCTTTCTTACCTTTTTTGAATTCTGAGGATTGTCCACCATACTTGGAAGGACACTTGTTGATGGATCTGTGGCTTTGGGAGTAGCACTAGTTGATTGCTCTCCGGTTTTTCTGGTTAATCCTGCTGTTTGGATCGTATCCATAATTTTCTTCTCAAGCATCTCCAGTCGGGTATCAATTTTCTTCTCAAGCTTCTCCTCCAAAGTGTTGAATGAAGCCTGAAACAGTCCCTCAATAAATGACTTCATGTTTGCTGACTTCATGTTATCATCTGCTGCTTTTGCAGCTGCTCGTTCACACAACAGCTTCTGCTTGCGTGACTCAGCACCACGATCAACGACCCTTTTCCGGCCACGACTCGAACCTGTGATCGAGCTATCTACAGCACTTGATGTTCTAACTTCACTTTCAGCGTCAACATTATCATTTGCTGCCTCTGTAAACAGGTCGTTCAAATTGAGAAAGTGAGAAACCAATCGTTGAAACCATATGGTTTTATTAAGAAACTGAATAAAATTAAGTAACATAAAATGTACCTTGCACATTTTCTTCAGAAGATGTATGAGTAGCTTCTCGATATCCATCGCTAGAACGATGAATTCGTGAGGGATATTAATCGTTTTGTCCTTTGCCATTACCAAAGAAGCAATGACACACAAGTAGACTAACCGCAACCTGTCTTCACGACTCCATGTGTTAACACTTTGTAGATGAACATCCAATATCTTCTGCAAACTAATTCCTGCATTTTTCTTGAGCAACTTACTCCAAAACCCTTTGTCATCAACCCATTCCTTGAAGTTGCAATTCTCATATTCTTTGACGTGGAGTCCAGTAACCGCATGAAATTCTTGCAGAGAGAAACGAAGTGGCCTCCCCGCAAATACAAACCACAGCTCATGTTTCTTGTCAGTGAGGAGCTCCTTACAGAGGAAGCTGTGGATCAAGCGCGCCGAGTATCCCAGATTGTTATCGAGAATGGACACAATCGGGCCGAAGACCGGGTCTCTCTGAACTTTACTGTACTCGGTTCCCAGTGCTAGCTTCAATTCAGCCAGAATTCCTGTCGTGCAACGATTGTTGATCTTCTCAACTTGCGGCTCAAACCCGGCCTTAAAAAGCAGTTTCGGCAGCTCCATATCCATATCTGCAAAGAAGAAGGAAAAAAATACCAAAGAATAGATTAAACATCTATCAATGTAGAAGAAGTGATTATCAAACATTACAGACAAAAAAAAAACAATGCAAGAGAGGAACAAGTTTATGCAAGAGATAAACAAGAGAAAGAAGTGATTATCAAAGAACAAAAGTTTCTTTCAATTGACTTACTGTAATTCTTCATTCAATCCTCATCATGAAGAAACAAATATCATCATTCAAAAGCTTATGCAAACTTAAAAATCACGATTGAGAAACAAATAAGAGTATGAGGATTGCACGTTTAGAACATCAAGTTTAATTGAAGAAGTCGACAGTAGACACATGCAAATAAGAACATCAAGCAAAAAAAAAACACATGAATGGTCAATGTCGGAGGCGAAGGCGGTTGCTTACCACGAGAATAGGAGTAGTCACGGCGGCGAAGATGGATGGCTTTATCTCTGCAAATAAATCCGGCTGCACCCAAAAAAATCCCCAAATCAATTTGGGATTTTAAATCCCTAGAATCGAAATTGGAGACTGAAAATAGAGGAGGAGGATAAGTGGAGGATGCGTATAGGCGAAGGAGGAGGAGGAACGAGGGTTTACTTACCGGAAGAAGTTGCCGGCGACTGTAGTCGGAGATGCGCGGAGACGACGCGGCGAGGAGAAAAGTGTCGAGATCGATTTTTTTTTTTTGCTTTCGTAGAATAGGTTTTTCCTTTTTTTATAGAATCTGCAAAATTTATTTAAGTAATTTATAAATATATATTAATATTAATTAATTCGTTTTTAGGGGTAAAACATGATTAACCTTAAATTAAACAGTGAAGGGACAATATCTATCTAAGAAATAGTAAGGGGACAAATTAGTTTTCAATTACCACTATAAAACCAATTCCCCCAATATTATACCCGGTGGAAGGGCGGAATGCTGATAATAGAAAAACTGGAGAGAGATAATACTTTTTGTTGAAGTTCTTAATTATAAATGTTTGAGGTGTGTTTTACATCGAACGAATTCGTTCGTATATATAGAAAAATTAAGTTATTGTGCGTGACGGTGGGCTCCACATAAAATATATAAAACGTTCTCCATTGGAGACCAGTGTCACTATTGTCTCTTGCGTTATGTTTTTGTTGCCTCGTTAAAAACCTTTCCAGGAAAACCCAGTGGAAAAAACCATAGGAAGGTAAAAAGAGTACAACCACGCAAGCTCCCCCTCGGAATGACTAGGGTGTCATCTTATAAGTCTCTTTGATGACACATTCCAATGTTATGGACATGTTTCTTGAACATAGAGGTGGATAATGATTTCGTGAAGAGATCTGCTGCATTTTCACATGATTGGACATACTTCACTTCAATCTCTTTGTTCTTTTCAAGTTCTTGAGTGTACAAAAAGAATTTCGGAGGGATATGTTTGGTTCTATCACTTTTGATATATATTTCCTTTGTCTGAGCGACATATGCTGCATTATCTTCATATATGATAGTTGGCTCCATTTTTACGTGAATTCCACTACTCGATTGGATATGTTGACTTATTGATCCTAGCCATACACATTCTCTACTTGCTTCATGGAGTGCGATGATTTCAGCATGATTTGAAGAAGTGGCCACAAGCGTCTGCTTCTGAGAACGCCATGATATAGCGGTTCCTCCGATCGTGAACACATATCCTGTTTGTGATTGGGCTTTATGTGGATCCGATAAATATCCTGCATCTGCAAAACCGATCATTTGACTCTTTGAATGTTTAGGATAAAACAAACTTAAATCAATAGTCCCTTGGAGATAACGAAAGACATGTTTAATCCCATTCCAATGTCTTTTTGTAGGGGACGAGCTGAATCTTGCCAAAAGATTAACAGCAAATGATATGTTAGGTCGTGTACAATTGGCAAGGTACATAAGAGCTTCAATTGCACTTAGATATGGTACTTCAGGACCAAGTATCTCTTCATTTTCCTCATGCGGTCAGAATCGGTCATTCTCAACCTTAAGTGATCTAACGACCATAGGGGTACTTAGAGGAGTTGCCTTATCCATATTAAAGTGTTTTAACACTCTTTTAGTATATGTGGATTGGTGCACAAATATACCCTTTTTAGAATGCTCAATTTGTAAGCCAAGACAATACTTTGTCTGTCCGAGATCTTTCATCTCAAATTCTCCTTTCAAATATTCGGATGCTTTTTGTATTTCCCCTTTAGTTCCGATAATATTTAGATCATCGACATATACCGCGATAATTACAAATTCGGTAACTGTTTTCTTTATGAAAACACATGGGCATATATGATTGTTCACATATCCTTCTTTTGTTAAATGCTCACTGAGACGATTGTACCACATACGTCCAGATTGCTTTAGCCCATATAATGATCTCTGCAACTTTATTGCACATAATTCTTTGGGTTTAGATTTCAATGCTTCTGGCATTTTAAACCCATCGGGAATTCTCATATAGATATCAGTATCTAATGATCCATATAGATATGTTGTAACGACATCCATGAGACGCATCTCTAGATTCTCGTCAGCCGCTAGACTCATTAAGAATCTAAACGTGATTGCATCCATAACAGGAGAATACGTTTCCTCTTAATCAATCTCGGGTCTTTGAGAAAAACCTTGAGCCACGAGGCGAACTTTGTATCTCATAATTTTATTTTTCTCATTTCGTTTTCTAACGAAAAGCCATTTGTATCCAACTGGTCTCACATCTTTATGTGTGAGTATAATAGGCCCAGATACATCTCCTTTATTAAGCGAATCAAGTTCGACTTGTATGGCATCTTTCCATTTCAACCAGTCCTGCCTCTTTTGGCATTCATACACAGACCTTGGTTCTGGATCTTCGTTTTCATCGTCTATTTCTTTAGACACTAAGTATGAGAAAACGTCGTCAACATCATCTATTTCATTTCGATTCCATATCTTTCCATTATGAATGTAGTTGATGGAAATTTCATGATTTCCTTCAGGTTCATGATACTCTATATTATCATTAGTCTCATGATTTGCTTCTTCCAAAATGCTTTATGCTATTTTGGGAATATCATGCTTTTCATATTCCTTTCGTTTTCTAGGATTTTTATTCTTAGATCCAACAGGTCTACCACGCTTTAAGCGTGTTCTTGACTCATGTGTATCATATGCTCTTTCACTTTCTTGTGGTATTTTAATACGAGCAGGGGCATTTGCAGCTGGTATATGTGATTTAGTTACCGTTTTAGTATCTGCAAATGCATCAGGTAGCTGATTTGCTATACTCTGTAAATGCATGATTCGTCGAACTTCTAGTTCTGACTGTTTTGTAGGAGGATCAAGGTATAACAGAGATGGCACACTCCATTTGATATCATTTCCTACTTGTTTGTTTTCTCCCCCTAGAACCGAGAATATTTTCTTATCAAAATGAGAATCGGTAAAACGTGCCGTAAAGACGTCACCAGTCTGTGGTTCTAGGTATCGTATAATTGATGGAGAATCACATCCAATATATATTCTCAACCTTCTTTGTGGCCCCATCTCTGTATGTTGTAGTGGTGCTACATGCACATAAACCACACAACCAAAAATTCTTAGATAGGAAATATTTGGTTCTCGACCAAATGCTAACTGTAGGGGGGAATACTTATGGTACACACTTGGTCTTATCTGAATGAGTGCTTTTGTATGCAAAATAGCATGTCCCCATACAGAGGTTGGAAGTTTTGATCTCATGATCAATGGTCTTGCAATCAGTTGCAGACGCTTAATTAATGATTCAGCCAAACCATTTTGTGTACGACCATGTGCCACATAATGTTCAACTTCGATTCCCATTACCATGCAATAATCATTGAATACTTGGGATGTGAATTCACCAGCGTTGTCTAGTCTAACTCTTTTAATGGGATAATCAGAAAACTGAACCTTTAGTTTGATTATTTGAGTTAAGAATCTCGCAAATGCCATATTTCGAGATGACAATAGACAAACATGTGACCATCTGCTGGATGCGTCAATTATTACCATAAAATAGTGGAATGGTCCACATGGTGGATGTATTGGTCCACAAATATCCCCTTGAATTCGTTCAAGGAATTTTGGTGATTCATTATTGATTTTGGTTGGCGATGGCCTTATGATCAATTTTCCTAGAGAACATGCAGCACATGTCATTTTACTTCTCTGATAAATCTCATGGATTTTCATCGAATGACCATGTGAGCTCTCTATGATTTTACGCATCATTGTGGTGCCTGGGTGACCGAGGCGATCATGCCATAGTATTAAATCCTTAGGATTTCGTTTCATCACAAGATGCGATTCTATTGCATCTATGTAAGTATGATGCAAACCAGAAGGGAGATCTGGGAACTTTTCCAATATAACCCTTTCTCCCAATCTATCTGAAGTTATGTACATATACTTCTTTCCATCCTCAGGTGCAGACTGAGTTTCATATCCTTGAAGGTATATGTCTTTGAAACTCAACAAATTCCTTTTAGAATTTGGAGAATACAAGGCGTTATTTATGGAAAATTTTGTTCCATTAGGCAACATAAAGTTGGCTTTGCTTGTTCCCTCAATAGGGTCTGTAGGACCCGATATTGTGTCAACAATCATTTTTGTTGGTTTTAACACAGAGAAAAATCTCTTGTGTCTCAGAATAGTGTGCATTGTTCCACTATCTGGTATACAAACTTCTCGAATATTTTCCTTGGATATTGTTCCATTCATATTGTGATCCATTTCTGTAATCAACATAAACATCAATAAAGAAAACGAAAATTTCATTCATAGAAAACAAAACACACAATAATTATACATTAGAATGTTTTAAAAACAACATTTATTCATTTTAAAAACTGAAATGTAATGATTATACATGGCATTACTCGAGACTATTCAGTAGTCTCACTACAAGCATTTCAGTTATCCGCAAGAGCGGTCTCGTCGAGATCATTTGCAAAGTCGAGGGAGTCGAGGTACGATGTACCCTCAAAGTGTTCCATGAGGTTCACTTAATTCCTTCTCTTTTCCTTTATTCGACTCTTGGTACAACTTACAAAGATGTGGTGGGGTTCGGCATGCCTTGAACCAATGTCCTTTGGACCCAAATCTGTAACATATATAATCATGCATCTAGGTGGTATTTACTTGAGTTTCTTTCCCCTTTGAAATATGTTCAGGTCGAACCCATTTGTATGAGTTCTTCCCTTGTGGGTTGTAAGTTCTACCTCGTCCGCGATTGAATCGACGGCCACGACCCTGATAGGTTTGACTTTTTCTCTCGGGATCCCTTACATTTGCGGCATTCACTTCAGGGAATGTTCTGGTTCCCGTAGGTCGAGAGTTGTGGTTTTTTATGAGAAGTTCACAATTCTTTTTCGCTAATATGAGAGTCACAATTAGCTCAGAGAACCTTTTGTATCCGCGACTTCTATAAAGTTCTTGCAAGATACGGTGTTCTTTATGAAAAGTGAGGTAAGTCTTCTCAAGCATCTCTACTTCGGAGATAGGCTTACCACAAAATTTCAACTGTGAGACTATTCTCAAAATAGCGGAATTATATTCATCCACTTTCTCAAAATCTTGAAATCTCAGGTTTTTCCATTCCTCTAAGGCATGAGGGAGAGTTATTTCCCTTTGGTTGTCAAACCTTGCCTTTAGAGCTTGCCACAACTCTGCTGGGTCTTTTATGCCCGCATAATCATGCATCACGTTCTCATCTAGATGTTTTCTTAAGAAAATTATCGATTTTGCCTTATCTTCGGCATGAGAGTTGTTTCCTTCTTTTATTGTGTCGGATAATTTTTTCGACTCTAGATGGAGTTCCACATCGGTGGTCTATGCTATGTAGTTCGCTCCAGTAATTTTGAGAGCTGGGATCTTAAGATTCTCAACGCTTGCCATTTTTGATTTCTAAAAATAAAATCATAAAAATATTATTAGTATTATAATTTTATTAGAAACCGTTTACATGAATAACAAAAGCAATTACAGCAATTATAAGAAAAAAATAGTGCATAGAAAACTAGCACAACAGTTGGGGTAAACTCTTCGGGACTAACTACTCCCACAAAGAGACCATAAATAGAAGCAAAAAGTACAATTGAACTTAAAAGCAATAACAAACTAATTATTTTTCGAAACATTTTTCTTACAAAAGAAATCTAAGAAAAATCTTTGAAAAAGATTTGAGAGGAGATGAAATATTTGAGTGAAAAAATGAGTTAAAATGAGTATATTTATAGGTTGAAAACACTGTCCATAGCCGTTAGATTTTTGAAAAAAATGTGAAATTTTTTCTTTGTGACCGTTGGAACAAAAAAAAATCAATCTGAAAATTTAAATATGTATCAGTTAAATTTCTCAATTTTTAGATAAAATGTTTATATACAGGCGGCCGAGCCTCCTTATATAATAATCATAACAAACAAATAATTAACGGTAATATTGTGGTGACAGAATCATCCACATTTAAACAGTAAATAAAATATGTGGCGGTTTAGCCGTCCAGTATAATATCGACAGTAAATAAATAAATCATGGTGATTAAAATCATCCATGAAAATTGCAAGTAAATAAATTATGGTGACAGAGTCATCCATATTTAAACAGCAAATAAAATAAACGAAGCGACAAACCACCCACTATAGTAGGGTATATATTGTAAATGAAAATTTATCTGAAAGCAGAGTAATCGTGCTGATAACGTGTTATAAAAAAAGTAGTATAATTTATCATAAAGATAAATATAAATAAAAATAAAAATATTATTCCCGGTAAAAATGTAGAATGCTGATAATAGAAAAACTGGAGACAAAATAATACTTTTTGTCGAAGTTTTTAATTATAAATATTTGAGTTGCGTTTTTTCATCGAACAAATTCGTTTGTAAAAAAATTAAGTTACTGTATGTGACAGTAGATTTCACATAAAATATATAAAACTTGTTCATTTGCCGTTTCTTTTGACTTTCGGAACAGTGACAACTTTTAAGGTTAATTATCTATACTTGCATGATCTACAACTTTCCATCGTGATTTTCTTTCTTTAAGTTAATGTGATGCCTTTTCCCAAAAAATATAATAGTTTTTTTCCTGTCCAAAAAATAATTATACTTATTCACATAATAAAGTATTATAGTATGTAAGGTACTGTTTGATTTTGATTTAATGAACTTCAGTTGTTAATTAAACTAATTATCGAATGCTTTTGTTGGAACGTATGATCTACACCTACATGTGGTTTGTGTTTCAACCACATGGAAAATAGAAATCACCTATTTTTTTCTCGTGCAACTACTCCTCGAAAATTTGGGTTGCACTTAGAAAACATCTCCTTAAAGCAAGCTTCCTAACGGACTGGCAACAAATTGTCTCTTATATTTCAAATTATAAGCACGACCGTATCCAGCTTTTCCTCACTATATATGTTTTTCAAACGATGATCCACAATATTTGGAAAGAGAGAAATGCGAGGAGGCACAGTGAAGACCCAAATACTCCAGCACAATTCGTCAAAGGGATAGACAAACAAGTAAGAAATGATCTACTATTGATTTGAGATATGAGAGATAAGCGATACGAGGATGGCTTTCAAACTTGGTTCGCAACTAGTTACTAGATTTGTATAGATTAATCTCAGTTTTATTTTAAATTCTCAAAACAAAAGATGCATTTGACGTAACAAACGTTTGTTTTTTTAAAATTAATATAACATTAAATTCTAAAGAAAAAAACCAATTATCATGGATCCAACTGATCTCGTTATGGTTCTTCTGAATATCATTTTCTACTGCAAGTGTCAACATTTCAAAATTAGGGTCTAATAAACAATTTTGGAAGGACTTTATAAATGAATTATTGTTGCCAAAAAGGGTAAGTGCTAGATCATATGGCGACAACGTTAACCAAAATGGACAAGTTACAGTTACTTTTATTTACCTGGTCAATGTTTTTGTATAGGTTAAAGCAACTGAACGACAATAAATATATTCAAAACAAACTTTTTGCTAAGAAGTAAGAAGTACAACGTTGCAAAATTATTTGGACTATATCTTAGAATCTAAATGTGAGTTAAAATAAGTAACTAAAAGAATGATTATTTAGCTGTAATTGTTCCAATTTATAAATTAATGTGACGTGTCTGGTAAAACAGTGTTATGAACAAAATAGCGATCATATATTATGAATAAATGTGTACGACAACATGTTTACTAATCAAATAGTGTGATATAAAAATAAAATAATATATTATTTGTTTATTAAACATGCGCAAAACCTTTAAACCGTAAGATTAATTACTTAAAAAATCTGAGAATTATTTTCTTATCTAATAAAAAGCATAAAGTTAGTCAGTGCATATACATATATATACTTTGGATGGTTCTTCCAATCTGAGTAATAATAATTAAATAGTTTCTTCGATAATTCCAATACATTTAAACATGAACGGACTTTGATTTTTATTTTTTTACCCTAATAATTAATTGCCTCCACGTTCATCTCTGTCAGAAATCAGAATCATATACGTACCTTCTCTCTCTCTCTCTCTCTCTCTATAGAAACAGAATTTGCCTTCTTTACTTTCCGTTGCGGAGAAAGAGAAGAGAACGCAGAGACATCTCTGTGTTTTCTTTCTTTATTTTTTCTCTTCACAGAAACATAACAGTTAGGGAACTTTTCTTTATGGAAGCTTCAATAATCTTCGTTTTAGCTGCTTGAATATAATATCCAGATAATTTCTTTCTGTTATTTTTGTCTTATTCGATGGTCCTGAATCGAACAGGACCCACGAAAGGTAACGCTTCTTTTAATTTATGAAGACATTTTTTTTCTTTTTCTTTTTCCAGAGGTTCCTAGTCTCCGTTGGGTTTATCCTCCATAGAAACAATCTCTGGGGTTTTTTTTGTTTCCTTTTTCCTGTTAGGAAAATTGGTATCGCATATTCTTTGTTTGATACTTTGATTATTACATTTCCCCGATTTTGTTTGGCTGCTTGTTAATACAGGATCTTTACTGTTATTCGATTTCTTTCTCAATTTGGCAGTAAATGCAATACTTGAAATTGTACCCATTTTGGTACACGTAGCTCTTTGGGCATTTTCCTTTTTTCTTGAAAAATCTTTCGTGTTTGTTTGTGAAAAGTTTCCACTTTTACTGGTTTTTTTTTTTTTTTTTGAAGATTCTCATGAGAATCGAAGCAAATTCAGGTTTGGTTGTGAAGATCTGAGCTTGAAAGGATATATAGAGATTTCTGGGTTTTACGTGTTTAGAGAGAATCAAATTAGTTGTTAAAAATGGCGGCAAGAGTAGAAGCAGCAACAATGGGTGGTGAGATTGACGAAGAGAGTGATGAGAGAGGTAGCATGTGGGATTTGGACCAGAAGCTTGATCAATCTATGGATGAAGAAGCTGGTCGGCTCAGGAACATGTACAGAGAAAAGGTTTTATTTTTATTACATCAATTTCCAAATCTTCAGCCAGCCGCCAATGTGAATCATTTCGATTTCTTGTTTCTGATAGGTTATAAGTTAAACATGTTTTGCAGAAATTCTCGGCTCTTCTGCTTCTGCAGCTTTCGTTTCAGAGCCTCGGTGTTGTTTATGGAGATTTAGGGACTTCTCCTCTCTATGTTTTCTACAATACATTCCCTCATGGGATCAAAGATCCTGAAGATATCATTGGAGCTCTCTCTCTCATCATATATTCACTCACACTCATCCCTCTCCTCAAATACGTTTTCGTTGTATGTAAAGCAAATGATAATGGTCAAGGTACCAAATCACAAGCTTTTCTTTTGTTTTTGTTTCTCGGTTTGTTACTGACTTGATTGTTTTTGTAGGAGGAACATTTGCTCTGTATTCATTACTCTGTAGACATGCCAATGTGAAAACGATCCGGAACCAGCACCGTACTGATGAAGAGCTAACTACTTACAGCCGTTCTACGTTTCATGAGCATTCCTTTGCTGCCAAAACCAAAAGGTGGTTAGAAAAACGGACATCTAGGAAAACCGCGCTTCTTATTTTAGTTCTTGTCGGTACGTGTATGGTCATCGGCGATGGTATCCTTACTCCCGCCATTTCTGGTATCCCTTTTTCAACTATGTCATTTTAGGCCTCCATTGTTTGTTTTGCGTTTGCGATTGAATTTACATGTTAAATCTTTTGCAGTTCTTTCAGCTGCTGGTGGGCTAAGAGTAAACCGTCCTCATATAAGCAATGGTACTACCATTTATACATTCAACTTCATCCGAAATATATGATGTCTATAAACTATAATAATCGTTAGTTTGTGTTTATTTTTACAGGTGTTGTTGTTCTTGTTGCCGTCATGATATTAATCAGCTTGTTTAGTGTACAGCATTACGGAACAGACCGCGTTGGTTGGCTTTTTGCGCCCATTGTTTTTCTCTGGTTTCTCTCTATAGCAAGTATCGGTATGTACAATATCTGGAAACACGACACTAGTGTCTTGAAAGCTTTCTCCCCGGTTTATATATACCGGTATTTTAAACGAGGAGGTCGAGATCGCTGGACATCTCTCGGAGGCATTATGCTTAGTATAACAGGTAAAAGAAGAAGAAGAAGTCTGGCTTATTCTGCTCTTCAATTATTCTTTTCCTCTCGATCTTGATCCTTTTCTGTTTTCTTGCCATGCGCGTGAAAATGGCAGGAATCGAAGCACTCTTTGCTGATCTATCGCACTTTCCGGTTTCCGCTGTGCAAATCGCTTTTACCGTAATTGTGTTTCCTTGCCTACTTTTGGCTTATAGCGGACAAGCTGCCTACATTAGGAGACACCCAGATCATGTGGCTGATGCGTTTTACCGTTCCATTCCAGGTTTCTTTTTCGGTTTAATTACCACCTCTCGTCTACAATCTAAGCTCGGATTTAAGTTTATTTTTGTTCTTGCAGGAAGTGTATATTGGCCAATGTTCATTATTGCAACCGCTGCAGCGATTGTAGCAAGCCAAGCCACGATATCGGCTACATTCTCTTTAATCAAGCAAGCTCTAGCACACGGGTGTTTTCCTAGGGTTAAAGTGGTCCATACTTCCCGAAAATTCCTCGGTCAGATTTACGTTCCCGACATCAATTGGATCCTAATGATCCTTTGCATCGCCGTCACCGCTGGATTCAAGAACCAGAGTCAGATAGGAAACGCTTATGGGACCGCAGTTGTTATCGTCATGCTTGTAACAACGTTGCTTATGACGCTGATCATGATCCTCGTGTGGCGTTGCCATTGGGTTCTGGTTCTTCTGTTTACCATCCTCTCACTCGTCGTGGAATGCACCTACTTCTCGGCCATGCTTTTCAAAGTCGACCAAGGCGGTTGGGTACCGCTCGTAATAGCTGCAGCTTTTCTCCTCATCATGTCGGTATGGCACTACGGAACTTTGAAGAGGTACGAGTTTGAGATGCACAGTAGAGTATCAATGGCTTGGATCCTTGGACTTGGTCCTAGCCTTGGGCTTGTTCGGGTTCCGGGGGTTGGCCTCGTTTACACTGAGTTAGCCAGTGGAGTCCCTCACATTTTCTCTCATTTCATCACAAACCTACCAGCCATTCACTCCGTGGTGGTGTTTGTATGCGTCAAGAACCTCCCGGTTTACACCGTCCCTGAGGAAGAACGGTTCCTCGTTAAAAGGATTGGTCCGAAAAACTTCCACATGTTCCGTTGCGTCGCAAGGTAACCATCTGAAACAGTCTAACTGGTGCTCACTCCGGGTGCTCAATCAGGTTTACCCGATCCGCACCCTGATTAAAGGATATCTTTCCAAATGTTTTCGTAAAAAATAAAACCGAAACCGTATCAAACCTTATTGAATGATATTTGTTTTCATTCGGTTCTTATATTTCATAAACCCAAGGATCTTAAAACTGAAAACCAGATTGAACACTTCTCTGTTGACTGTTTTGTCCTTCTTCCTCTGTTTCTCAACCTTGAAGCCATTGTCAACAGGTACGGATACGGAGACTTGCACAAGAAAGACGATGATTTTGAAAAACGCCTCTTCGAGAGCCTCTTCTTGTTCGTCCGCCTTGAATCCATGATGGAAGGAGGCTGTTCGGATTCTGATGAATACAGCATCTGCGGAAGCCAGCATCAGCCTAAAGACAATCTCGGAAATTGGAACGAGAACGAGAATCTGGCAACGTTTGAAACATTTGACTCGATAGAGTCGATAACGCCGGTGAAAAGATTGAGCCACACGGTGACAGCGTCGAGCCAGATGAGTGGTGGAGTAGACGAGCAGGAGTTCATAAATAGGGGCCGGGACGCGGGAGTGGTGCATATAATGGGTAACACGGTGGTTCGAGCGAGGAGGGAAGCGAGGTTCTACAAGAAGATAGCCATTGACTATGTGTATGCGTTTCTTAGGAAGATTTGTAGAGAACATAGTGTTATCTTCAATGTTCCTCAGGAGAGCCTTTTGAATGTTGGTCAGATTTTCTATGTATAAATGATATATGCCACGGATGAGATATGCATGTGTTTGTGTTATCCTGTTTGTATGTAAATGTTATGTCTATCATGTTTGTATAGTTTATCAAAATTTTGTATAGTAGGTTTCATCCCGCAACAAAAATCTTATAGTGTTATAATAGTATAATTCGATTCGATTCGATCCATCAATCTTTTTCTAATAATTCAATATCATCGTCGATAGATACACGAAACGCCAAGACGAATGTTGACTTCTTCGATGTGTCTGTCGACTGTCGTAGGATAATGAATCAATGTCAAATTAAATGAATCACTCTTCTCTTAACTTTTTGGAATCGATAAATACTAACTACAGTAAAATTCGTAAGTTTTCTTCTTTTATCATTTTCATATTTCTTTTAATAATCAAGAGATTCTGGACCAACACTCAAATTAATCTTTGGAGTTTTGTTGAAGAGCCTAGTAGTCATTTGAGGCACCCATAGTAGCAAACAATCACTGAAATCGCAGTACAACAATTTGTGTTTCCTTATGTTTTCCAATTTCATGTATTACCTTGAAAGAAAAATATTTGTGATCGCTCTGTTTTTTGAATAGTTTTTTCCTAATTGAAATTCTACCAGCTTTATAATTTATCAAATAATGTAATAACAACTAATATGAGATTTGATAAAAGAGCAAAACTACTATATTCTTAGATTAAGCAAAAATAACAACTTAGATGAGATTTTAGGTTGATTTATAGAATGTATCGGTTTCAAGAAGGTTGATTCATTAACATAAACGACACATAAAATTCAAATGCGTCTTGGGGTTTCGTTATATGATGATAAATTATTGAAAAAGATGGATAGATCGACGAGAATTAATTATATTTTCTCACCATTCACCAATACGTAAGATTCTTAATAAAATAAAAAATTGGGCTCTATTCTCAAGCAAAAAAATATTACTATTTCTAGAATAATTGGGCTCGTATTTCATCTTGTACATATAAAGATTTATTTATTTTCCGTTATGTGTCTGAAAATTGAAAAACCATGACATGGATATAATGTGGCTACGAGATCCATTCCCTCGTCTATTTTCAGTAGAAGATTTCCAGATTTCTTGCGACCACACTACAACGGAAACTCCAGCGACGCAAGAAACTTTGTCATTGCCGGTTTCAAGTTCTATCATCCAACCATCGAACGGTTGAGTTTTACAAATACTGGTACGGTTCGAGGTGGAGATTCTGCGGCATGCATGATCAAGACGTGTTCAACATGATCAAACACGACCGCTATGTCACACAAAAACTCGGCCTCACGATGCATTTCCTCGACACGCTTTACTTCCGAGGGTTCTGCCAAACGAGCAGCGAGATTGACAACATATGCACCATGCATGCTTATTGTTGTCTCGGGTTAGAGAACAAGATTACTGATTTGAGGCAAGTTCTTCAGGATTGGAAAGATTACTTGTCAACAACAGATGGCCGGAATATGACGTGGCGATCACCGGATAATTGCTGGGAAAGTGTGAAAATGTCTAATAAAACAATGGTTTAGATGCAACAATATTAATTAGTTACCAAACCCATTATCCATATCTATCTATTGGAAGAGAACTACTATTCCGCAGTAAAAATGGATGAACCAAAACATATTTATGTAAAATTATTATACCAAAAATCATATATATTAATACATAGACATTTTTTTTTTATTGAAAGAAAAAGACTCCCGAGTACAGAAAAAAGAGAGTCCAAGTCCTTGTACCAAAACCAATTTACTTACACTCAAAATGATAATAGTGGCTATACAAATATGAATATGTGCTTTTAAGGTTTCTTGTACAAATCAACACAGTAGTTTCTCACCTTGAAACTAACACTCAAAGAAGCAGAAAGGATATATTTTATACACAAACCATTTTTTTTTTTTACGAATTACGTACCCGCAATAATAAAACTGATAGATTACTTGTGGATTTGGTGATTGGCGGCGTGCGCTTTTGCAACAGAGGACATGGTACGGAGACGTCTGGCTATCTCTGGGAAGGAAGGTCGAACAAATGGGTCAGGAGCCCAACACTGCTCCATCAGCATCCTCCATTCCGGGTCACAGTAGGTTGGCACGGTTGGTCTCAATGTATTATTCACTATGCCTCCTACGATTTTTATTACGATTTTTATTCACAGAAGCAACAAATGGGTAAAAGATCCAGACTACCATTTGATTGCGATTTCCGCAAATTGTAAAGCCTGTACTGAATGTACTGCCTGATTGTACACAACCTTGTTGGTAAAAAAAAAGAAACGGAGAGAGAATGAGAGAAGAGACAAGCAATTTACCGATTATTGCCCCGTAATGCATATTGGCGTAGGGTTCCTCACCGGTAAGAATTTCCCACAAGACGATTCCGAAAGAGAACACATCAACCTGTGTGTAAATGAAGTATCCACGGCGAAGCATTAGCAAAATCATTTAAAGGGCACTGAAACTAAATAAATACAAAAAAAAAAAAATGATAGAAATTCTGTTCATCTTCCAACAACTAATTTTAGAGCATTGGGTTTCATACCTTTTCAGAAACTTTGCTGCTGCTGCCACTAAGTAGCTCGGGAGCCATCCAAGGGAGGGTTCCCCTTACACCTCCAGTGACCAAAGTGTTTCTTTTAATCTTTGACAGACCAAAATCACCAACCTGCAGCATCTCTTTGTCACATAAAACAAAACAATATGACAATGTTGCATCATTATTTTCTCGAACTGTCCTGGAATATCACCTTGCATATCGGACGGGCGGGATCCTTTAAGTTGACAAGCAAGTTGTCACACTTTAAATCGAAATGCACTATGTTCTTTGAGTGCAAATATTCCATCCCAAAAGCTGCATCCATTGCAATGATAAGTCGCTTACGTCGATCAATCTGCCTGTAATTCCCCCAAATGTGATTTGGTATACAACTAAAGTTGTTTTTAGGAAGCAAGGATTCCGACGAGCTGTGTAAATAATTACCTGTTGCTGAGCAGAACATGTCTAAGCGATCCATTGACCATGTACTCTGTCACTGTAGCTAAAGTTCCTCCTGGCCCATCTTTCACTACGCCATAAAATGCCATAACATTTGGATGATGAAGCTTGGAAAGAATTTCAGCTTCATGCCAGAACTCCGAGGTCTGAAATTTTCAATCAGTGGTTGGTGAAACTGAAAATCAATTAAACTAATGCAACTTTCTCGAAAGAAACAATCAGTGTTTTTACACTGAAGGAAAAATCTAGGAATGCCAACTCGTTGCTCATAACAATCATCTAATAACCGCTTCAGGCAAAAGAAAAATGGACAACAAGAAGCTTGGTTCTGGGGTCAGATAGTATTAGTGTTTTCTAGCAGTACTCTATTTACCCTAAAGCAGACAAATAATGTAATTTGGGAGAACGTGGTAGCAAATGTACTTATATAAACCTCAGACACCCCAACTCCTTGAGAAAGAAAGCTCACCAATCTCTCTTGTTCAGATGAACGACCAATAAAACAACTCCTTTTTATTCGCTTGATAGCAACATCGGTACCCCTCCATTTTCCATGATAAACAGTTCCAAAGGTACCAGAACCTAGTTCCTTCAGTTCTTCCAAGTCGTCATTTTTAATGACCTGAAACAGAAACAAAATGGATATGATCATTTCATTTTTCTCCATCAGTGAGAAAACCAGGAGCAAGATTGACAATAGATTTCTAAAGCTCCAATGATTTCAACTACCAATGGGGATATGAACTACTCTAGTCTAGTCTATAAGCTGCATACATTATGCTGTTTCTACAAAATTCCTTAAAACAAGAAAATACCAACAACAGAAAAGACAGCTAAAGCATGTATTGGAAAGTCATAACTTGGTTGATAGAATATGTGTACTACTAAAGAGTAATACTTCATTGTACGAAAGCCATCTTTTAAAATCACCAGAACAATTATTCAGGCCCTTGGATGTGATGCTGTTCAGTTCAGTAATCGTGGTGGTTAAAATGAGAGGGGCAAATGCAACACCTTGTAAACATGTTAAGCCATAAACTGACAAATGCATACCTGCAGAGACCTGATGCCACTGTCCGCAGCCACAAGGTCAATAAGAGGAACTCCAGTATTCTACATATCCAAGTTTATAGAAATTAGAAAAATACCAGTTGAAATATGTTTTTTTGCCAGTAGTGAAACTTTCTTAGTTTTTTTTCATATTTAGGTTGAAAACAGTAAGCGTACCACAGTTGCATCTGTGCTTTCAGCACCTTTGAATTGTGACTGACCGTAATCTTCTTGTGTCTCTACTGTGTTTGAATCAGCTACGGCAGTGGTAGAAACATCCGGCTGGATATCTCCATCAAAGTGGACTTGTGGATTTAACTGAGTTGGAGCAACTTTCTCAGACTGCAATGGTGGGTAGCTATAATCAATAGGAACTCCGTCAGTGTTAGTCAGGGATGTGGGAAATCCAGGGTGGTCCTGATCCATAAGGGATAGATCCTTCCTCTCAAACTCATCCTGTGCCAAATTTCGAAAATACGACCAAGTTTTAGGGTCAAGATTCTGAACATTTAAACTCACTCCAGCTCCATCAGCATGCAATGGCCCTAATCCAGGGAAGTTTGGAGACTCTTTCACTTTCAATATATCAGTAAGAAAATCACGAGGAAACCTATCATTTATATCGACAACTATATCCCCGTTCTCAATGTGTCCTCGTGGAACAGCCTTGACTGAAGTCTCTGACTGACTTGCGTGCTCCGGGGCGTTAGGTTCCAAGTTTCTTTTTTCAAACTGTGAGATACTACCCTCGGCTGTCCAAAGGCTTTCAGGAGCTGGTCTGATTGGTGCGGTAGAATGAACATTCTGGGACTCCATATTTACTTCGTGAAAAGTTTCAGCTGATTCACTGATAGGCAGGAATGCATCTGAAGTTAATTGAGCCATTACAATTTGTGAACCAAGGGAATCATCAGATTTCGACAAACGGTTAGTTTCTGCTGGATCTCGAAGAGTGCGCTCAGAATGAAAAACCCTTTGATGAATCACAGGCTGGTCGACATTACTCACATTAGATGAATCACCATCTGAAGTAACAAGCCCAGATGCAGAGAATCCTCCAGGCAGACAAAATTGATTGTCCTGATTGATTTTCATGCCTTCACTTGCTGTATCTAAGGCAGTTGTTTTCGGAACATAGTCCTGGGATGTTCCAAGACTTCTTTCTGAATAAACAAAGGAACGTGGATCTGGTGTTGAATTGGACATTTGCATGGAAATAGGAGCTTCTTCCTTGAGGGTGTGATCTGGGACCATAGAATCACTAGATACAGAAGAGATGGAATATTCACTGACCCTTGGGGTGGACTGTTCTTTCCTCATCTTTGGCTCCTTTGCAGAAAGATTGTTCTCAACATGGTCCTGGGATTTTCTAAGACTTTTCTCTAGACAAGCTGAAGAACTTGGACCTGGTGTTGAGTTGGATATTTGTGTGGCAATTGGAGCTTCTTCCTTCAGGACGTGATCTGGGACTATCAAATCACCAGACATAGAGGAAACAGTATACTCACTGACCCTTGGGGTTGAGGCTTCTCTCCTCGTCGTTGGCTCCTGTGACAAAAGATTGCTCTCGGCAGTAGATACACTAGCAGGATCATTTACCTTCTGTAATGATTCATCTCTTCTCACTTTGGTCTCTTTCGATGAAGCTTCTGGATCTTGTATATGAAAGATCTCCTCATGCAAAATTCCTTGCTCAGGTTTAGGTGGATAGTGAGGCACCAGACTTTCAAGAGGTGTTTCAGGATTTACAGAATAAGGTATATAATGAGGCTGTGGTTGAACATGCAAAGGAGCAGACCCCTTCTCATCTATATAGCCTATGCTTGCCATGTGAGCTAACGTGTAAACTTGGTGGTTACCAAGCCCGGTGAAGTGTGATTGCTGTCCTAGATAAGGCTGTGAAAATGGCTCATTTCCAGTAGAAAAACCTGTTACAGGTTGAGAAGTTTGGCTTGCTGATAAAGATTCATTACCTGCCAAGGGAGCGACCGAAGCTAATCCTGGTTCTGTGGCGGCTCGACTGATCTCCCTATCAGTATTCCCGTGAAGTAGTTCATCCAAATTGTTCCCGGGAGCACTTATTCCAAGGGAATTTATTCGTGAACTTCGATTCATCCCATTGACAGCAACAACATACTGAACCTCAGAATCACCCTCTGCAGCTTCCATACTGAACTGACCCTCCTCTATATCACTGCTTGAAAACAAGAACATCCTGGGCTTCTCAGATCCTCCATTACCAAACACATTGCATTCCTCCATCATGTTTTGTAAATCCTCATCAGAAGATACAGAGACTAGGGCATCGAGATCCTCGCCTGGCAGCTGATATTTTATGGTACGTGCTTCAGGGAACATTTCTGACATTTTATGCATGAGTTCTTGGAAAGAAATAGCCTTGCTAATCCGTATGATACGCGTTTCACCGCCTACATATCTAAGTTTCTGATCTCTCGGGCGGGGTATGATTTTACCACCAAAACTACATAAGAACTTCGCCAGTTTCAAAGAGCTATCAGAAGCTCTAGAAGAAATTAAACTATGAAGCCTTTGACCAGTATCATTTCTTGAAGAAATAACTGGGGCTGACTGGACCAGTTCATGATAGCTCTTATCTTCAATTCTAGAAGGGGGTTTCCTCTCTTGCTCAAAGGTATGACGTTTTTCTGCTGTGTTAAGCACTGTGGTGTTAGAGTCACTCTCCGACATCGGAAGAACCATTCCCATAGCACTTAAGTTAACAGAAACAGGCCTACCACTAGGCTCACCATACACATTTGGGATGAATTGCGGTTTCATAATTACCCTATCTCTCATAAACTCAAAAGCAAATTCTTCACCAGTCTGTATCGAGTAGTTCTGCACTGGCCGAGCAGGGGTCGAAATACCATAATCTGGAGGTCGTACATTGGTGTTAATATTAGTTGAAGAATCGTGGGAAAACCTTTGATTCATGGAGCCAAGCCCCTCATCTCTAGGGTCAGGGGCAGTATACCGAACGTGTTCATAACCCTTTGCTTGATCCATGTTTTCTTTGTCAAGGTGTCTATCCATCTAGTACATCAGCTCCCTCGCAGACACTTGTAGGTGACATATCATGATCATGGCCCAAGTCAAATCTTTGCATATGCATCCTTCGTAAATATTTAACGTTTTGGCTGCAGAATAAGACTTCTAACATGAACAACTCAAACTCTCATTGAGGTGCCTGAAATGGGAGAAGAGTAAATTTTACTAAAACATCAAACATATTCAGGGGAAAAAGAAACATATACAGGTAAAACTCAGGACTGGAAACAGCTAGACTATTCACTTAGCAATCCCGGTCATTTCGGTATACAAACCAATAAAAATCACTACTCGAGCAGGGACAGATCATCCCGAGCAAACGCAAATCTAATAGTGCATACTTTCAACCATGAAACTAGCTAAAGTGACTACTCCCTTGAGGGTTTCAACTATTCAACTCACAAGAATCTGCCTCGTCTACAAAACCACCATCAAGTAGCATGAATCGCTGAACTGAAATCGATCGACTTCACCTAACTATTAGCGAACCCACTGTATCTCCGACAAAATACAAAATCAACAGATCAATATAGCGAAGTAAAAAAAAAAATCCAATCAAGTCCGAGAAATAAGAGTCCCTGAAAATTTTTAGCCTACAATCGCAAACCTCAAACTAAACAAATACGCGTTTGTGGGACCAAAACTGAGCTAAAAACTCTAGACCCAAACAAAAACAAAAGCCGATCAAACAAAAAAAACCACTGAAACTCAGAATAATGCAAGATCTGAGTATCATTAGGATATACAGCCAAAATTCAGGCGGAAAGACATCGGATCCAGAGATTTTCGAGAATAAATGATCAGAAACAAAAACAGCAGAAACCTAAGCGAAGGCGAGTAAGAAAGAAGGAGAGAAGTTGAGCAAAGGCTTACCAGGAAAAGCGGCACCAGAGACTGAGGGGTCCTTCGTTTGACGATCGATGAGTTGGAGGAGAAGACAAGTCCTTAATCTCTCTTCTAATTTGGACATTCCGAATTATATTCTCCAGAGAAACACTGTGCGTGCCAAAATTAAATTAAATACTACTTATGATCTATGTAATTATTTACGTAAGTTATTATATATATATATATATTTTTTTTACGAAATATATATTCATTCTGAATAAATAAATCATATATACACGTAAGAAGCTGACGTCATCTACGGAGATAGTCTATTTTGTATAATTACCACTTTGATCCAATAAAGTTTGACTTCTTACTAATTGGTTCACAGTTTTGTTAATAAGGCTATTTTGGGGGAAACAAGAAGCTTTTTCGAAATATTCCAGGCGAAATTACAGGTGTAATCTAACTGTCAAAGCCATAATAATAAATACAATATTTCCACCTGACGCCAATAAAAATATTATTAGATATTTTCATTCCCATTTTTATTCTTTTTTAATCCGCAAAATCGGTAAAACCTAACAGAGCCAAACACTACACTCACCACACTATTGCGAAATCAAACAGCTATGCTCAGCTCCGCCGCCACCGCCGCCTCAGTGAGTTCTCGCTCCGGTGAATTCCTGTGCGGCTTTATTCGCAGGAAAACCGTCGCGCCTTTTCGTTTTGCTCAGCCTGTGAGTTCTCCTCTGTGTGTGGACGTGTTCTTCGTGTCTTTGTTTCACGTTCTGCTAAACTTTTTAAGGAAAGTGGGATTTTCTTTGAGCAGGTCTACTGTACGTCGCTTTATCCGAGTTTCGTTGCGATTCGAGCCATGGCGGAGTCTCAGACAGCTCCGAGGAATCCGCCGCAATCCTCGGCCTCCTCTGGTTGCTTTTTTGTTTTGCTGCAATTTCATATACAGAGAATCTCGATTTCAACTACATTAATAGGTTTTTTTTTTTAAATATAATCTGGGCTTGTCTGCATCAGGAAAAAAGCAAGCTTTGATATCTTTATCTGACAAGAAGGATTTGGCTTCTCTTGGCAACGGTCTGCAAGAGCTGGGGTCTGTGTTGTTCTTGACAACTCTCTAACTTAGAACTATACAGATTTGACTTCTGTTTCTTTCTTAAATGTTTATTGGTTTTAAATGGTTCCTTTTTCATCTCATATCTTTACCTAGATACACTATTGTTTCTACTGGAGGAACTGCCTCTACTTTGGAGAATGCTGGAGTCTCTGTAACCAAAGTGGAGATGCTTACTCATTTTCCAGAAATGGCAAGTGTTTTTTTTTTTGCTTAAGCTCGTGGCTGTTGCTTAACAAAAGGCTGATGTCCAATTGAGTTGTGACTTTTTCAATGACTATACCATTGTTTTGTTGAGTTTGGTATAGTAAACTTAGTTTTCCTTTTGTTTTTTGTTTTTCTTCTCAAAAAGCTTGATGGCCGTGTGAAGACTTTGCACCCAAACATACATGGTGGTATCCTTGCTAGAAGAGATGTGGAGCATCATATGGAAGCTCTTAATGAACATGGGATTGGTGGGTTTTGACATTTGACTTTGCCCTCTATTTTCCAAGGTTGAGATTAAGTCATCGGTAGCGTCTCCTTTATGCTAAACTGCACTTTTGCTTTTGTATTCGATGACGGCAGGTACATTTGATGTGGTGGTTGTCAATTTGTATCCATTCTATGACAAAGTTACTGCTCCTGGTGGGATCAGTTTTGAGGATGGGATTGAGAACATCGACATTGGTGGTCCTGCTATGATTAGAGCAGCTGCTAAGGTAATACATATATATATATATATATATATATGCATATGAGACTTATTCTTTATGTTCGTTTCAATATTATAAATGTATTTTTTCTATGTTGTTGGACAGAACCACAAAGACGTTCTCATTGTTGTTGATTCAGAGGATTATCAAGCTGTTTTAGAGTATCTCAAAGGAGGACAGAGCGACCAACAATTCCGCAGAAAACTTGCCTGGAAGGCCTTTCAGCATGTTGCTGCATATGATTCCGCGGTTTCAGAATGGCTATGGAAGCAGACTGAAGGAAGTATGTGGTTATTTTTATGTGGTCCTATACTAGTTATGCCAATTGGACTGCGACTCGGCATGAATATGCTAAAAATAAACTTGTTTCTAAAATCATGATATCTTGTCTGTCCACCTTTCACATGGCAATTGCCGACTTACATTGATTGATATTCCTGTCTTTCTCAGAAGACAAGTTCCCTCCCAGCTTTACAGTTCCGCTTTCACTTAAGAGTTCTCTTCGTTACGGTGAAAACCCTCATCAAAAGGCTGCATTTTATGTTGATAAAAGCCTTGCTGAAGTGAACGCTGGGGGTATTGCCACAGCGATTCAGCACCATGGAAAGGTAATAATTTTGTACCCATCATAGTTGTAAAAATATGTTACTTTCAGTTTTTGGTTTCGGTTTAATTTATCAGCAGCCATTTATAATTCTTATCCTCGCTTTTCAGCCATAATATACTTGACTTTTTTTCTTTCTCTGAGCAGGAAATGTCATACAACAACTATCTTGATGCTGACGCCGCGTGGAACTGTGTGTCAGAATTTGAAAACCCGACATGTGTAGTAGTGAAGCACACAAATCCTTGTGGTGTGGCATCTCGCGTTGATATTCTTGAGGCTTACCGGCTAGCTGTAAAAGCTGACCCAGTTAGCGCCTTTGGTGGTATTGTAGCCTTCAATGTTGAAGTCGATGAGGTAAATTAAACTGGTGCTGTCCCATAGTGTATTCAATTGTTTAGTGATCTGTTATCTGTCTCTAGGTTCTGGCAAGGGAGATCCGAGAATTCAGGAGCCCAACAGACGGGGAAACTAGAATGTTTTATGAAATCGTGGTTGCTCCAAAGTATACTGCTAAAGGTCTTGAAGTCCTCAAAGGGAAATCGAAAACTTTGAGGATCCTCGAGGCTAAAAAGAATGACCAAGGGAAGCTATCGCTCAGACAGGTTGGTGGCGGCTGGTTAGCTCAAGACTCAGACGACATAACTCCAGAAGACATCAATTTCAGTTCTGTCTCAGATAAAACTCCGACTGAAAGCGAACTTGCAGACGCTAAATTTGCCTGGCTTTGCGTTAAGCATGTCAAGAGCAATGCCATTGTGATAGCAAAGGTTGGGCTTTTTCTCTCTGATTCCCTTTTCTTTTTCTTTTTCGATACTTCTTCGCTCGTAAATTATTCTGATTGGTCGTATCTCTGGGTGAAGAACAACTGTATGCTGGGGATGGGAAGTGGACAGCCAAACCGAGTAGAGAGTCTGAGAATAGCTTTCAGGAAAGCTGGCGAGGAAGCCAAAGGAGCTGCCTTGGCCAGTGACGCATTCTTCCCATTCGGTATCTCTTCTATTCTCCATAAACCATTCTTCTGTTTGAAATGACTCATCCATCAATCAACAGAAGGATTGGCCAAAGCCTGAAATGCCGAACATTCACTGGTATTGCGGAATGTTTTTTAAGTTTTGTTTTTTGGTTGTTGTATGGATCACAGCTTGGAAAGATGCGGTGGAAGAGGCCTGCGAGAAGGGAATAGGAGTGATAGCAGAACCTGGAGGAAGTATTAGAGACCAAGACGCCATTGATTGCTGCAACAAATATGGAGTCTCTCTGCTCTTCACCAACGTTAGACATTTCCGCCATTGATGATTGGATCCTCCAGTTTTGCTCTTATAAAATATCCAAGAGATTCTGAAGAAGAAAACCCACCAAACAAAAAAAAGAGTGGGAAATGTTGTAACAATGATTTGAGCTCGTTCGACTTTTTGTATGATTAAAACATGAGATCTGTTTGTTCTGATAAATGTGGTGTTGATTTTTTTACCCAAAAATCATATTTTTCTCAACACCCAGAAAGTGATCGGATGTGTGTATATATGTATATCCAACTCAAATTAGAGAGAGAAAGTCGACGACATCGGAAAGAGAGAGAGATGGCGACAGGGAAAGTGGTGGTGGAGAAAGTCGGAGGAAGATCTACGGCTACGAGTTGCTTCTCTAAGTATCCTCTTAAGTTCATACTTCCGTGCAAGGTCTCTTTCTCTCTATGAAACATCTATTCAAAGTTTCAGTTGTTAGATTCCCGATAGTGAAGGGCGAAACTGAACTTTCAGGTAGCTCCTGCCGGAACTGACGTTGTCTGGATTTACAGCATCACCTATGGCGGCGGCATTGTCTCTGTATCTCCCTCTCCCTCTTTCTCTCTCTCTCTCCCTCTTCTGTCTCTCACTGAATTTGTCAACCGATGCTTGAATCGAACAAGTTCTTGCTCAATTTATGTAGGGAGATTCGATTTCATGTGAATTCACCATTGATGATGGATGCACTGCAGTGCTTACAACGCAGTCTTCTACTAAGGTTGAAATCAAACATTCTGTCCTTCATTCAAGTTAATCTATCTCTCTTTGAATTGGACACTAATTTCATCCTACTTGGTTGATTGTTTTGGGCTTGGATCTTGTGATTTTCGTACAGGTATACAAGGCAATAGGATCAAAGTGTTCTGAACAAACACTGGAAGTAATGTTTCTTTCACATTTCTGCTAGAATCATTTGAGCTGTGTTGGAACAAACATATTACTCTCTATTGCAATCCTGTTCCTGATTCGGTTGTGTTGCAGTAGGCGAGAATCGGGAGCGAAGCTCTTTTGGTTGTGATTCCAGATCCAGTGACTTGCTTCTCCACTGCCCGGTACTATCAGAAACAGATGTTTAGATTGGTTTCAGACTCTAATCTAGTCCTTGTGGACTGGATCACAAGCGGGCGTCACGCAAATGGTGAAAAATGGGATTTCGAGCTTTATAAGAGCATCAACAATATCTACCTGGAAGATGATCAACCTTTATTCCTTGACACAGTAATTACTAATCTCATACCCACTTTCATATTTATAAGAGAACATCTTACCTTGACCAAGTAAATCCCTTCTTGCGAATCTTGTATCTAGTATCGATAGAACATTCATGATGGAGATTAGACCTTACGTATATAATGGTTTGTTTACTGCAGGTGCTGCTAGAGAAGAGGAGCATCCAAAGCATAGCCGAACGGATGCAAGACTATCACGCCATAGCAATGGTCATACTCTTCGGGTAGACTTCTTTCTTTCTTCATGTAACAAAAATACTAGAGAAGACACTAGAGCACATTTTCTCGTCGATATTATTCTCTATGAGAAGAATTTGGATATTTGCTAAATCTGTTTGGCAATGGATCAAGGCCAAAGCTGAGGGAAATCCAGAAGCAAGTCCAAGAAAACGTGAAGAATATGATGTCGGAACAATTACAGATATCTTATGGTTCTCGGAGACACAATTCTGATTCAAGCTCTCGAAATGGATTCATGAAACCAGAGTTCATAGCTTCCTGCAGCACTTTCGGCCCTGAGGTTAATACCATGCTTTGTTTCCCACTTTCTAAGCCCTAAAATCTAATTTCTTACATCAATCAAGAGACCGTATTTATGGCTAAGCTTACTGATCAAAGTTGGTGTAAATTTTGCAGGAAAAAGGAGTTGTGATTCGAATAGCTTCGGATTCTACAGAGTCAGTCTACAACTTCTTGAGGCAACAATTGGTTAAGCTGGAACCACTTCTTGGTCAATCTCCCTATGCTTGACTTTTTTTATTGAGTCAAGTGATTCCACAAAAAAAAACTAATCCACTGAACCGAACAAATTGAAGTTAGTTGGGATCAAACCGAAAGGAGCTTGTTTTTTCAGTGTTGTTCCTTGCAAGAGTTCGATTCCCCAATTTGCAAATTTTCAGATATGTTTTTTAATTATTAGGGGTAAATTGGAAAATTAGCGAGCCCTAGTGTTCTGTGTCTGTCTTCATCTTCTTCCTAGCTTACATTTTTTTACAAACGCCATTAATGACCACGACAGATTCCATACGAAAGTGAGATCACAGTTTTTGACGAAAGATATCAGATTTTCAAAAGGTGAATTATCATTACTTCTCCGAAGTACCGTCCGTCGAAGCGATTTGATTATCTCTGTGAAGGAGCTCCCTCACTTTTTCCATCTTCTAGCTGATGCAATCTCGCGCATGGTCGCGGCTGAGAAGTTACTACGTAAGAGCATCGGTGTTGCCCATATCAGACCATGTTAGATCCGAGCGACTATGTAATCTCGTACGTCCGATTTGCTCTTCCAGCCATTCCGGAAACCCAAGACACAGAAGAGAAGGACATATCCCGAATTCGCTTGTGGCACGACCCGAATGGCTAATTGGGAAGCTCTGCAAAGAAGGTCAAATCGCAGAAGCACGCAACCTGTTCGACGGATTACCTCAGAGAGATGTGATCACATGGACGAACGTGATCACTGGTTATATTAAGTTAGGGAGTATGAGAGAAGCTAGAGAACTGTTCGATAGGGAGGATTCTAGGAAAAATGTGGTGACTTGGACAGCCATGGTTCGTGGGTACTTGAGATCTAACCAGTTTTCTGCAGCTGAGATGCTTTTCCAGGAAATGCCGGAGAGAAATGTAGTTTCTTGGAATACTATGATTGATGGGTATGCTCAGAGCGGGAGAATTGATAAGGCCCTGGAGCTGTTTGATGAAATGCCTGAGAGAACCACTGTTTCTTGGAACACAATGATTAAAGCGCTGGTGCAGCGTGGGAGGATAGAAGAGGCCATGAATCTATTCGAAAGAATGCCTACAAGGGATGTCATTTCAGGGACTGCTATGTTAGATGGATTGGCAAAGAACGGTAAGGTAGATGAAGCGAGACAAGTTTTCGATTGTATGCCCGAAAGAAACATCATTTCTTGGAATGCAATGATCACAGGTTATGCACATAACAATAGGGTAGACGAAGCTGACCAACTCTTTCAAGTGATGCCGGAGAGAGACTTTGCTTCATGGAATACGATGATCACAGGGTTTATTCGGAACGGGGAAATAAACAGGGCATGTGGTTTATTTGACCGGATGCCTGAAAAGAATGTTATATCATGGACCACGATGATTACAGGATACGTCCAAAATAAAGAAAACGAAGATGCGCTGAAAGTTTTCTCAGATATGTTAAGGGATGGCTGTGTTAAGCCTAATGAAGGAACTTATGTGAGTATTTTAAGCGCCTGTAGTGACTTGGCTGGGCTTGTGGAAGGGCAGCAGGTTCACCAGTTGATATCTAAGTCAGACCACCAAAAGAACGAACTTGTGACTTCAGCGCTTATTAACATGTACTCAAAGTCCGGTGAACTGATTGCTGCCAGGAAGATTTTCGATTCTGGGTTAGTAAGCCAAAGGGATTTAATATCATGGAACAGTATGATTGCGGTGTATGCACACCACGGGTGTGGGAAAGAAGCAATTGAAATGTATGATCAGATGCGGAAACACGGGTTCAATCCCAGTGAGGTGACATATCTTAACTTGCTATCTGCTTGCAGCCACGCCGGGTTGGTAGAGAAAGGAATGGAGTTCTTTGAGGAGCTCGTGAGAGACAAGTCACTTTCTCTGCGAGAAGATCACTATACGTGTCTCGTGGATCTATGTGGTCGGGCTGGTAGATTGAAAGATGTGTTAAAGTTCGTCAACCGTGCTAAGCCATCAGGATCCGTCTATGGAGCGCTCTTATCCGCTTGTAAAGTTCATGGCGAAGTGAGTATTGCCAAGGAGGTAGTGAAGCAGGTTCTAGAAACAGGGTCGGATGATGCTGGGACTTATGTAATGATGTCTAATATATATGCGGCGAGTGGAAAAAGGGAGGAAGCTGCAGAGATGAGAATGAAGATGAAGGAGAGAGGGTTGAAGAAACCGCCGGGTTGCAGTTGGATTTCGATCGGGAAGCAGATGAATGCTTTCGTAGTTGGAAATTTGTCTCATCCTCAGTTTGAAGCCCTTGATTTGGTAGTATCCGATCTTAACAACAAAATGAGGAAGAACAAGAACATGACTTCAGAAGCGGAAGAAGATGAGTTCTTGGCTATTTGAATTCCTTCTGCATACCGGAGAGGTATTCAGACTTATTGGTTTAAGAGAGGTTAACCGAAATAGTTTGTTAACCAAAATAACCAAGTTACCCAAACCATTTGGTGTTGTCGAACTAAACGATGCAATTGCTCGAAGTATCAAGACGACAAGGACATATTATGACAGAGCTTGCAGGAGATTTTCTGTTCGTTGTTGGCCTAGAAAATGCAACTGATACGTCTAGCCTTCTAAATTTATCATTTTTTTTTTGTCTGATTCGATCTTTTAACATTTTTACCAGTTAGTACTGAATACTCTCCCATTAATTGTTCTTTGTTATATAAACGTGTTGGGTGGATCAGTTTTTGTTATTGTTGCAATAAAGAAGAGTATAACATATCCAGCAGAGAAGAGACTATTATCAACTACATCCTCTCTCCTGGCCGATGAAGTTCATATATGGAGACCAAACTCAACAACAACAACAACAACAAAAAGAGAAACAAAGAAGATGGCCAAATTAAAAGAATAAAAGAGAGAGAGAGAGAGAGAGAGGAAGATTAGAGGGAGATCTCACATGGTGCGTGAAACGTTCTTCCCCTACAAATGGCTTCTAGATTTTCTCCCGCGTACGAGCACAGAGGTGACACTTCCACACCTATTTAAGCTATGATCGTTAATAGCAATGCCTTAAATCTAGATTTTCTGTTCTCTTTCGTTTGGATTTTTCGATTTAGAAATATTACAGACTGAATTGAAACCAAATTCGGTTCCGTTTAATTAGATTTCCAATTTAAGTTGGTTTACTTGGTTAAGGGCGTCAGTTAATTTACCCACCCAACGGTTAATAATATAGTAAAGAAAACAAATGAAAATATAAAGAGCTGGGTAGATGTTTACCAGTTGCATATAAAGGAACGGAATGTGTTAAAAATCCACCAGCCGCTATGACCCAACGTGTGTGCAGCCGTAGAACCAGAAGTCTCGCGCTTTCTGGCGTGTCAAAGTTCGACCCGTTTGCATTCTTCACCGGCGCAAATTCTTCCTCCCTCAACACCTGCAAAGGCAAGAAAACACGCAGAAACAAATACAAGAAGTGATCTTTCACAATTGTAAATATCGGTTTTTATGGTTTTCATCAAATATAAGAGAACAATACCTCAAAGAGTGCAGTTGAAGGAGCATACGGAAAGCAATCAAATATGAACTGTTCTAGTTTCACTCCCACTGTGAAGCCATTTATAGACGGTATCTTCTTCTCTGCCACATGGTAACTGCAAGAGTTCTGATATCAGATATTATGAATCTGTCAAATGTTTTCATATATATTGCAGGATACGATTACAGTAAAAGCATCTCTCACACGCTGTCTTTTTCCAGCCCATTCGCAACTTGATTAAGGAAATCCAGAGTGAACATGTGTAAGCACACCTGAAAGGTAAACACGTTTTCTACTTACATTAGAAGCTTAAACACATGCCACTTCCATAACAACACTCAGTCTTTGCAGATTTTTTTTTAAATAACCAATGTCTAAGCTGCATAAAAATGGAACAATCACAAGCAATAATGCCGGGAAAAATGATCTTAGTGTAACTTCGAAAGCATGTAAAATGGGGAGGAGTTTACATTACTCCAGCAAAATTGAAGACGTCCGGTTTGTTGATTAGTTGCAGAAGCCATTGACTGGTCCAGCTCTGTGTACTCAACTACAGTCAGAGGTCCACCTTTTCCCCTCCTTACAAAGACTCCCACCTTTTCCTGTGGATACGCCTGTTTTCATGACAACAAGCTTCCTGCTTAAAACTTGACTGTGATTTGTCCCAGGATATACTAATAGCAAGAAGGTGAAAAATAAATATAAAATAGCTTATTGAACCAATTAGTTAGAAAGTAATTTGAAAACCTTGCGCACTACTTTTGCAGCAGAAGCTGCACCTTTGTCGATGAAGTATCCCAGAAAAGAAGGGTCAGCTACTCGAACCTGGTTTCCAAGATTGCTGTTTATTGTTCGTATAGTCAAAAAGAATTGAGAAAGTACGCGAATAAAGACTTGAAAGCACTGAAAGAGCTAACCAGAACATTGTCAACACCATAGCAATCCACATACTTAATCCCCCTGGAAGCCATATCTTCTAATAACCTTGATAATTTTAGAGCTGAATAAACATATATAACTTTCTGATCAGAATCAGAAAATGCTGAAAAAACTATTTCCGATAACTAGAGCAGAAGGACTAGAGGATAAATACCTGCATAAACTCCCCCGTTCCCATCCGGAGCCTTGGCTAGCTAGTCACATAGAATGAAATTCATAAGGCTAGTGCCTTAAGGATGAAAAGTAACTGACTATAAACCTCAAGAGCCGGCGTCTAAGTAGCTTGTTTTGAAGACACATACACTGAAAGGTGTCTCCATGATAAACTTTCCATCCTTCGTTACGCAAGGTAGGGTTCCTTGTTGGAAAAATGTCACCTACAGAGAGCAGGATCGATATTGGTCTCCGCACAAAACGAAGGAAACAATAGACATGAACGAAAACAATATAACTAAGAAAGCCTCTTACTTGATCTGGCTCAAGGCCAAAATACTTGTGACTCTCGAAGAATTTTTGTGTTGGTTCGTGAGTAAATGGACTGGTCATTATATACCAGTGTATTGTAACTGGGCGAGTTGCACTTGCTGCAGGCAAAATATTATTAGAAACAAGGTATCAAAAATGGTATAGTTGTACGGATGAATAGAATGTAGAGTTGTGAACTTTACTCTCACTCATTGCCTGAGCGGCAAGCCTTTGGACACACAAAATCCTCTCAGCTTGAATCTGAAAAAGTGACTTTCCAGATGGCAGTCCGATATCTGAGATGATAACAAAAGATACCGGTAACAGTAAAACAAGTCATGTTATAGAATGTTGCATTCGCTAAATCAGAAGAATCCAAACTTGCGAAAGCAATGTGCAACAATGTATAGAAGATGGGCAGCCAAAAAACAAAACTGAAATGAGAACTACTCACTATAACAGCCTTTCGGATCTGAACTTCCAAGTCTTGTTCCCTGCAATTATTTTTGTAACCAGATCATTTCATGAGTAATTTTGTCGATGGACGTACTAACAAACACTAAAATGTGCAACTAAAATCTATTCGAAAGTAGTTTTTCCCATCTAAATCAAAGAGTATGACAGATCAATGTTTTATTTCCAAAGCAACACAATACCCCAAGAAAAGAAATAATTAAAGTACCTGTCCACCAGATAAAAGCACCACACCCAATTTCCCTTCATAGATCGCCTTCAATCCCATTTTCCACCATTTCTCTCTTTCTTCTTTTGTTCTTTCCTCCACCGTTGACACACAATTCTCCGGCGGTGCCTCTATTGCCGCAACTGGCAACCCTGATGAGCTCGAATAAAATCTCCATGATGGGAAATATAAAATTTATGAATGTCAAGAGACTGCAACAATTACAGGAAGATACCTTGAGAGTGAAGTGAGCGTCTGATGATCCGATCTATTCTTGGAAGATCTAAATTCTGGAAGACAATAACGCATCACACTTAAATAATCTAATCAAATGCGAAATCGAGCCAACGATTCACATTATTTTGCAGAAAAACGCAAATACCACTAACAATCTTCAGCTAATTAGCTGAATAGAGAATGCAAAAGGAAAAAAAATGAAACAGAAACTCTCACGAAATCTGGAATTGTGTCATTTCGATTTACCTCGATATCTCTGACGAGGAGCTCTCGCTCTTCCGGTGGGAGTTCTTCCCAGAGAGCGAAAACATCTTCCTGTCCGTAATCTTTGAGCCTCTCCACCAACGCCTGATGAGGTGACGCCGTCGAAGGAGGAAGAGGCAGCATCGTCGAGACAGCCGCAGTTCCGATCGCTATCTCCGTCGTTGGATCCTTCATCGTCGTCGTCTATCGACGTAAATCTTAGTCCAAAGGAATCTTTCTATTCGTTGGTTAGTTTTATAGCACCGAAAGGAGGAATCAAGGAAGATACGCGAGGGGAGAGACGAAGAAGACAAAGAATCAAATTAATCAACGGGTAAATAGCATTAGTAAATGACCATAAAACCCTTCTTCCTAGTCTGCTTCATTAGTCACAGTCCTACGACATTTTGTTGGCCTAACTCTGAAATTAACTTTCAAACATCCTCTAACATTTCATACTCAACTACGCATATGCCTTCTTATTGTAATTCAATATATATATATATATATATATATNCTGGTAAATAAATTGGGAAAAAATTATTAACTTGTAGGGTAGTTTGTACAATGATTTTGACAACTTTGTCAAATAAAATTCATTAGATATAGCGTGAGGACACGCTACACACGGCGTCGCTCCATGCCGCGAGGACCAGACCGCAATCAAATCGGGTTTTAGGATGATAAGGGATTTCGGTCGTTGGATCGAAAGGACGAAATCGCGCGGAGAGTATTGGCGGGAAACTGGTAGATTTCCTTCTACGGAGGCTCGATCTAGGGTTTCGTCGATCCAAGGTCCCTGTTAATTCCCTTTCATAGAGAAGGCATTACTGTGCCAGACCGATCATTCACCATTTTTCTCTAATAAAGGTCGGACCTTGATCATTGCTTTTGTGGTATTAGGTTTGATTCTAATCGAAACCAATACAATCGAACATAGCTTGGTTTTCTTATACTGATTCCCAAGACAGTTTCTCTTGGTATTACCTTTTTCCCGTTCACACAAATTTGTTTTGTGTACATGTCATAGAAATAATATTAGCATAGCTGATATTTTGTGCTCAATGCGCATCTGCACGATTTTATTTTATCCATAGCATTATATCTTGCCGGTGTTGTTGTTTCTTTTGCTATGAACATTTATGATCTGGTCAGCCATGCTGTTGGATTATTTGAACCGACTCTATAACTCTATTTCAGGTGTGGAATGGCATCCGAATCTACAAATGGAACAGTGTGGTTACACGCGGTGACTTACCCCTCTGTGTAATGGATTCTTATGAGGAATGCCGGGGTCCCCCAAGGCTATTTCTTCTGGACAAATATGATTTACCATGTTTTCTATTATTTTTTTTCTCTAGTGGTCTGTGAGAGCCGAGGATTTAACATCGTTCGTATGATTTTAATTATATTTGATATTTCACCATTTCAAGGTCCCTGTTAATTCTAGGAACATGGTAAATCATACGAACGATGTTAAATCCTTCCAACGATTTTCATTTTAATCGATGTTTTAAACTTAACGAGGAAACAGTTTTGATTCTGTTTATCATAATTCAGGGGAGGGAGAAGAGATTAGGGGGTTTGGCAGATCAATTGTACCGTATGTACACTGTATATTACCGTATGTACACCGTAAATCATCGTCCGATCAAAGTTTTCCGACAATCAAGAGTCTCCAAGATGTTGTTTTAACAAAGATCTCCTTTGTACATATGTTGAATTTTAGCTTTTTCAGTTTTTTTTTTGTTAGTTAATTATTTTTTTTTTTAATTTTGTCAACGATCATTTGTATTTTAATTCATTTGAGTTTTACTAATGGAAACAAACACGTGAAGTAGCAACCTGATTTTTTTTTTCATTTTATGGGTATACGTACACCGTCTATCATCGTACGTACACCGATATTGTTTTCAGGTATTTGTTTGTTGTTTTAAATGAACCAATTTAAGAATTTACAATCCAGGAAAAAGAAAAAAAGAACACAACAATTGAATAATTTTCTTGTTTTCATTGTAATATTTAGATTTTTTTAGAAATAAAGAGAGACCTTAGATTTCTCTCGTTCTCGTTTCATGTTTCCTACGAACAATGTTGTAAATTTATATTTATATTTATATTCAATTGTCAATTTATATTTTTAAGATAAATTGTGTATATGTGTTGTTTTGTTTGTATATTTTCATAACACTAAATTGATTTAAGTCAAAGTCTAAACTAATACTAAGAAAAAGAAATTTTTTTCTACATTATGAAGTTAAATGTTCTATATGATTATCATACTTTACGTTTTTAAATTTGTGTTTATCGGTGTACGTACACCATATATCACCGGACATACACCGTATATCACCGCACGTACACCATATATCACTGGATGTATACCGTATGTGTACCGTATATCACCGTATGTGTACCGTATATCACCATACGTACAACGTTTTTATCGGTGTACATACACCATATTTATCGGTGTACGCACATTATATTTATCGGTGTACGCACACCGTATATCACCGTACGTATACCGTATATCACCGTACGTGCACCATATATCACCATATGTATATCGTATATCACTGTATGTATATCATATATCACCGTACGTACACCGTATTTATCGGTGTACACACCGTATATCACCGTACGTCCATCGTATATCATCGTATGTGCACCGTATATCACCGTATATACATCGTCTATATATATGCGTGTACTTTATATTTATGTATTCTTAAAAATTCAAATACTGTCCGTTTTAAAAATTTCAAATTTCAATGTGTAAGAAAAAATCTATATATTTTGTATTTGTGTTTTATTAAATGTTTCATTGTGTAGAATAATATATAAGAATAAATGACTTAAGGGAAAAAGATGATATTATAAAAGAAGAAAAAAAAAATTATTTTTTTTAATTAAAAGCTGTTTTCTTTTCCTCTCTCACGCCATCACTCTTTTTTTTTTACGTGTGAGTCACCTATGTGTAATAAGAGCTTTATTGGTATTATTGATTTGTGACTATTCAAAACTAGCCGAACTAAAACACACCAATTTGGCAAATTATAAACTCAAACACACCATTTTTCCTAATTCACCTTTAATATATTTGTCCAAATTTTGATAAACTTAAAGCATATTTCTTATGTTCTCACTTCAACATTTAAATTTTTCTTTACCCAAACCATTATATGAATTTTTTTTTTTTTTTTTTTTGGGTCTGGAAACATTATAGTATGAATTAAATTCATTTAATTCTAACACTAATCTATGCTAACTGATTCATCGCATCCATTACTTGTAGATTGGTATTAATGCAATAATTTCATTTATGTAGATTGTTATATCTACCATTATTTGAACTCAGACGATTGTATTTTGCATACATTCCCTAGTCTCTACCTTCAGTTCCATGGTTAGATCATACGAACCATCCAACGATACAATTTGGAGAAAACCAAATGGGCCTCTCTCCACAAACCCATATCAGCCCAACCCGGTTTAATTCATTTGGCTGATTGTGTGATAAAAGGAGAAATACACGTTTTGACCTTGATTTGCTTGGACTGGGATAGTCTCAAACTACACTCTTGTAACTATTCAACACGTCGCTCAGTACAACGGATTGGTCTTCACTTGTAGAGCTGTTCCATGAGATTCTTCAGCTTTGTGACATCTGCACCCACAACCTCGGCTTTCTTCGAGCCTTCTTTGAAGAACTGCAGTGTTGGCTGCATCATAAATGTTCATGAGATTGATATAAAAATGCTCCTTTCAACATGAGCTATTCCACTGATTGTTGAACGTAGATTATGTTTTGGAAGGAAAGAGTGAAGCTCACCACAGCCGCGACATTCAGCTTGCTGATAGTGTTTGAAAGCCCGCCCTACAAATATGGAGGAAACGATATTCATGAGAAGAGGAGATCGTGCAAAGAGCGGAAAGGATATTGTATCTATTTTACTCGCAAACTCAATCACATACAGGGGTATATATAACATTGACAAACAGAGTGTGGCGACTCAGGTTCTATACAGTACACCAAATAATTTTATCCTTTGGTTTAAGCTCAGAACACTGTTGTAGAAGGTTTTAATCACAAATACCCAAAGAAAATAGACATATGCATGGAGTTCAAAAGCACAACATTTCAACATACCTCATCAATGTCGACTTTATATGTTGTTACATCCGGATACTGTTTACTAAGCTCCACGATTACAGGAGCGATAAACCTGCCTGAAGTCAAATGGAACGAACACCAACTAATAAAGCCACTCGCAATGAAAATATTTACCAAGAACCAAGCTCACTTTCTGAAGAAATGACATACATGGTCCACACCAGGCGGCAGTGAAATAGAAGACTGACGGTAAAGATCCATCTGAATACAGATAACATTGAGAGTCAACATAAGAACCAAATTCACTTAGTGTGAAGTACGTAGCTACAACGCCTCCCATGATGTTTTTACCTTGAGCTTTGCTCATTGCATTGTTGAACTCTTGCTCTGATTTCACTATAATAACACCATTTTCACCTATAATCGAAATTGCAGGGTCATGTTAACAACTTCTGACAAAGAAACGTTAGAGCTTATTTGATTATACAGCACTATAAGCCCAAGCTAATTTCTCTGATCAATCTCGTTTTTCAACCCAAAAACGAGGCCTATATCATATACTCGGTGCAAATGTCAAATAAACACACAGGAAGCAGCAGAACCAATTGAGCGATTACCTCCTGCTGCCGAACAGAGGCTTCTCCGGCGGGGAAGAGAAGTGTTGGAGAAGTTAAACTCGATGGAAGCGCCAAAGGTGGAGGCAGAAAACAACGACTTTCTAGAGATCTGCGAAGACATCGAGTTTGGGGCCAAAATAGGCGATCGGGTGGAACTGGACAACGCGGAGGGTCGGGACGAGAGTGTCGACGACGACCGGAGTGTGGAGAAGCGGCGCTCAAAAACCTGACGGACGATCGACAAATTTCCCTTCATATTCCCCGGTTAATTGATGAACACTCGAGCTTTTAGATGATTTAGGGTTTTTCGAAATCCGATTTTAAAGGTTTGGTATTGGGAAAATTGTCAAAAAAAAAAAAATCAAACTTAGGGACCTTAGAGCATCTCCAATAGGGGTAAGGGGTTTTTAGGTGGGTTCTTAATGCAAAAAAAATTAAAATTAAATAGAAAAGTTAAGAATCGGTTTTTAAATAAGAATTTTAAGAGCTGGTTTTTAGGTTGGGTTCTTAGCCATGTGTCGATGTATAATTCGACAGACTTTTTTTTTAATTTTTTTTTAATTTTAACTTAAAAACAAAAAATTTAACATTTTTTTTTTAAAACTTCTTCTTAATTTCAACTTTAAAGAAGTTGTTTCAAAATTTTCATGTATGTTTTAAATTTCATTCAATGCAATATATTTTATGTTTTATTCAAGAAAATAAACTCTTTTTAAAATAAAATAATTTTCATAATTTTTTTTTTATTAAGAACCTCGTCACAAGTTCTACTATTGGAAGAGAAAAAACAAATTGATAAAATTGTGGAGTTCTTAGATAAAATTTATAAATAAAAAATATATAAGAACCCATGTGTTGGAGATGGTCTTAAGAACACCCACATTGGAGAATACTGCATGTGTCTCTCAATTTTAAAAGAATAAAAAGTTATCAAAAGTGAGTGAACATGAGAGAGACATTGTTTTCGGCGAGACATATTTGTTAGATAAAGACATGCCACGTGTCTGCAGTCTATTGGTTTTAAATATTTTTTGATCTGAATAAATTTTTTTTTTGATTCATTTTTTGCAAAAAAAAATTTCCTCCTTTCCTCTCCTTTCGTATGGGAAGAGAGAAATCGAAATCTCTCTCTTCAAATCCGATTTCGAATCCAAAGAAATCGAAATCAAAATCGAAATATCATTCTCTTCAAATCCGATTTCGAATCCAAAGAAATCGAAATCGAAATCTCTCTCTCTTCAAATCCGATTTCGAATCCAAAGAAATCGAAATCTCTGTCTCTCTTCGAAATGAAATGCGTGATACAGCAATACATAACCAATTGAAACGTGATTTGGTTGAACATATCTGGCAACATTTTTGCAACGCTGCAAATTAGACCCGATTTTATTACGTTCTTGATAATGCTTTTATATGTTTCTATCATTCTAGGTTTTTGTTTTTTCTTTATTTTATCCATATTTATGTTTGTGTTTGTTATTTTCATATTGTAATATATGTTTAAAATTTTTTTAATGTAATATATTTATGTTGTGTATAACTTATATAGTTTTATTTTTTATATTTCATAAGTTTAACCCAACATTTATTATATTAAAATTTTATACAAAAAAAAACATTTACAATAATTAGTTACTTTTTTAATCTTAAGACACCTTTTAATGAGTATGTGCAATGGAGTGTCAATTTTAATGTCAAATTATGTAGAGTGTTTTTACTTAAATTTATATTAAATTTAATCTTAAAAAATTATTAAGACACACGTTCATAGATCTCCATTGTAGATGGTCTAACCTCATCACCCCACTTCATCTAAAAATATTCTCCATACCCCTCCCTATTCTCAATAACCGTATACAATTTTTCACCACTTTAACCCGTCTTTTCTATTTTTTTTTTTTTTTTCAATCACAACTAAAAAAACGAACCCCACGTGAACCAATCAATTAATACTCATATGGAACCCACTTATTCTCCCATCCAGATTAAAAAAACGTTTGGTTCTCTCTCTTCATCTTTCTCACGCGACAAAACTGGTATTACTGAGCCAGCTATATTACTAAGACAAAAATAGGTATTAACGAGATAATGGGTACTACTGAGACAACGAATACTATTGAGATAACTGGTACTATTGAGGCAACGGGTATTACTGAGACCAACTGGTATTAATTAGACAATTGGTATTACTGATACAATTAGAGTACTACTATAAAAAATGTGGACCCCACAAAAATCAATCAATTTTATTTCTTTTTATTTTAAAATCTCTATCAATCGTTGCCAAAAAAACCAATCAATTAAAACAAATTATTTGGGAAATGGTTTCGATTCCGGTTCGGTTCCTTTCGGTTTCAGGTCGGTACGGGTCCGAGATTCAAGAACCGAAAAAAACTCAAAAAAATTCGGATCTTAATCGGTTCGGGTATTTGGTTACTAGATATAAATATTCTTATTAGACATCTAAATTAGGCAAAAAAACAAAATTTGGTTATTAGATACAAAACTTATTAGTTAACTAAAACTACATTATACTTTTATGGTTAATGTGTGAGTACTAACCTCATTGGTATGAGAAACAACCAAACAAAATATTTTAAGACATTTTTTTATATGAAAGTCTAGTAAATGTAGTTCAATTATCTAACATCATAAGTACTACTATAAACATTATAATGGGAACATGGTACAACTAAATAAACCTAAAAATATGGGTTTGTACAACTATATGCATCATGGTACTACTAAAATAAAAGGGTACAACTATGACAAAATTTATATTATTTTTTTAATAAATGACAGCACCATGTGGTAATTAAATGAGGTAATTTTATATTATTTTTCGTTTACTCATGTGTTATGAAAGTACTACTAAAATAAATGGTACAATTATGTGTATTTTTTGTTCATAATAGTATCTAGTAATTCCAGTAGTACCGAAATGGTAATATGGTTTAACAGTAATTCTGGTCTGCATTGATTAACTTTCACCGGGTCAATATTAATTTCGAATAATATCTCCAATTAAATTAACTAAGTAACAAATCTTTAGTTATGTGTTCATGGATTTAAATATATTTAGGATTTTGGTTCTTGGCTTGAGTAGACCGACATTTAATTGATTAATATCCCTTTAATCAATTAAATCCTTAAACCAACATAAACCAATTCAACAAAACCATACTTCAACACGATTATTCTTCTCTCGATTTAATCATATTATTTAATTCAAAACAAGCCCATCACCACAAAATGACGACTACGAGTTTGCGGAGTGACGATGATACCTTATGGGTAAACGACGGCGACGGCTCCGATCAAAGATGGCGATGAGCTCTGGTCGGCAGCTACTGTTACGGTGATCTCCGATCTCCTCCGCTCACTCCCACGAGAATCGACGAGAAGTCCCGACGGTGGCGGCGAGGTCTGGAAGTCCCGACAGTAATCTCTGGTCGACGGCGGAGATGAGGAGCAGCGAAGGCGGCGCAAGGGCTAGCGACGGTGACCAGCAGGTTCAACGGTGGTGGACTCCGGTGGTTGGTGTCAACGGCGAACTCGAACGGAGGAGTTGCAGCAGTAACCTGTGACGCAAGCAACCACCTTTGATCACAACAACTCACTCTACGGTGCGGCGGCGGTGCTCCAACGACGGCGGCGTCCTCCCTGAGGCACGGCGGTGGACCGGCGACGAAGAACGAAGGTGGTGGTGATTGACGCACACACACCACACCACACACAGACGGCGACATGATCAGAGAAGAAGAAGACACAGGCGTGGAGGAGCACGGCGGTGCAGCAGCGGTGACACGGCGGTGGCTCGGCATGGCGAGACGAGATGGCGGCGAGCTCTCTCTCTCTCTCACGGCGGTGGCGATACTTGACATAATTCGGAAAAAAATAGTAATGGATGAAGAAGGGAAAAAAAACAAAAACAAAAACAAAAAAAAAAAAAAGAAGAAGAGGACGACAATGTTTAAAAAGAAGGATCACTGACTAAAACCCCATACTCATACAACCCTAATTATTTCCCCCCAAATTATTTACTTTTTTATTAAACCCCCCAAACTTATAATTTTCAACTCTAAACAACCTAAACTATTTTACTCTGCTTAATTCCACCTCTCTAATCAAAATCATAAAACCAGACCCGTTTTTGAAAAAAACCCGACCCGTTTTGAAAAAAAAAAAAAAAACCTGATCTGACTTGAAAAAACCTGTCCCGTTTTTGAAAAAAAAAACGGAGTTGAAGTAAACGAAAACGCGTTTAATAAACAATGATTGCCATAATAAAAAACCCGATCCGACTTGAAAAAACCCGACCCGGTTTTATTTTAAAAAACGGAGTTTAAGTAAACGAAAACGCGTTTAATAAACAGTGATTGCCCATAATAAAAAACTTGATCCGATTTGAAAAAACCCGATCTGATTTGAAAAAACCCGATCTGATTTGAAAAAACCCGACCCATTTTTTTTAAAAAAACACGGAGTTTAAGTAAACGAAAACGCGTTTAATAAACAGTGATTGCATAATAAAAAACCTGATCAGTCTTGAAAAAACCCGACCCGTGTAGCAGATGATGACATGTCGGGATATGGGCAAGTCGGATTGGGTTTTTTTATTTTGGGCAATAACGGGTCGGGTTTTTTCAAACACAAAACCTGAGAACCAAATATCCCCAGAATAACGTTAGAAATTTGAATCAACTGCAAAAAACGGATCGGGTTTTTTCAAGTCGGATCGGGTTTTTTATTATGGAAAATTATTGTTTATTAATCGCGTTTTCGTTTACTTAAACTCCGTTTTTTATAAAAAAGGGGTCGGTTTTTTCAAGTCGGATCGGGTTTTTTATTATGGGCAATCACTGTTTATTTAACGTGTTTTCGTTTACTTAAACTCCGTTTTTTTTCAAAAACGGGTCGGGTTTTTTCAAGTCAGATCTGGTTTTTTTTTTTCTTTTCAAAACGGGTCGGAGTCTGGTTTTATGATTTTGATTAGAGAGGTGGAATTAAGCAGAGTAAAATAGTTTAGGTGGTTTAGAGTTGAAAATTATAAGTTTGGAGGGTTTAATGAAAAAGTAAATAGTTTGGGGGGAAATAATTAGGATTGAATAAGTAGGGAGGATTTTAGGCAATTATCCCTTAAAAAAAAAGGTTTTAATGGTAAGATCCATATTGAGTCCGGGTTTGGGTGGGTAACCCTGGTTGGATATGTAATTTATTACATTATTAAGGGTTTAAGTGTATTTAATCATGTTTTGGTTTAAAAAGAAAATGAAAAATAAATTGTTTTTTATAACAGGGATTTGTGAGAATTTTTTCACATCGAAAGGGGGCATACGAGGTTAAGGTCCAAACTTAAGCATCTCCAATAGCTCTTCTCATTTTGAGCGAGAGGTGGCTTGCTCCAACAATCTAATCTTCACAATTCTTTAAATTTTATCAATTTGCAATATAGTTTTTCGTATTGATAAAAATTATTAATAAATAAATATGAAACATACATTTAATATATTATACAACACACAATATTACATAATAAAAATACATGATAATATAAATTACATATAATAATCAAACACACATAAACACAAATTTTACAAAGTTACATATAAAATACCAACTTAATAATCATTATTTCCGTAATACTTCCAAATGTGATCAATCAACGCATTCTGAAGTGATAAATGAGCCTCTTTATTTTTATTTGTAGATTACGAATTAAAAATTGTTGAAATCGGGTATTTTAATTTACTACCATTTCAACAGTTACCTTTGGCGTTGATCTTGCATTTCTATTTGGTGCGTTGATATCACATTCATCCTCGATTATCATGTTATGCATAATAATGCACGTTGTCATTATATCATGCATGTCTTCTTTCTTAGAGTAACTTGATGATCCTATTACGATAGCAAACTTAGATTGTAGAACTCCAAAGGCACGTTCAACATCTTTTCGACATGCTTCTTGTCTTGCTGCAAACAATTTTTTCTTTGGACCTTGGGGATCTCTTATAGTTTGAACAATAGTTGATCATTTTGGGTAAATACCATCAGCTAAATAATAACTCATATTATACTCATTTCCCTGAATAATGTAACTGGCAGGAGGGGCGGTACCTTAAACAAGCTTTGAAAATAAATTAGATGACTCCAAAACGTTAATGTCGTTGTTGCTTCCTGGCATGCCAAAATAGGCATGCCATATTCATAGATCATAATCTGCAACTGCTTCAAGAATGATTGTGGGTGCTCCGCTACGACCTGCGAATTGTCCTGCCCAAGCAGTTAGACAATTTTTCCACTTCCAATGCATACAATCAAGACTACCCAACATTCCAGGAAATCCACGTTGTTGGCTGATGTGGAGAAGCCTAACAACGTCCTCTGTTGTGGGTGACTGATATATCATGGGTTTTTACCCGTTTTTAACCATGATATAAATCTTATTTATAGAGTCTTTATAGTATTTTGGAGTCTTTTCGAGTCTTTACATGTTTAGGTACGTTTGGAGCAGAATTGGAGATATTGGAGCATTTCGGAGCCAAGCAAAGATCATGTAGCTGAAGAATCGACATAGCTTGGTATCGATCGATACCACTTATGGTGTCAGTCGATACCCATCGCATGAAGAGAAGTATCGCGGCTTTTTACAAGTCTGATGAAATTGCACTTTGGCCCAGAAGACTTTAATAATTACAAGATGCCCCATAACGTGTTTTAAGATTATAATTAGGTTTTTCAGCCACTTTTGTTGGCAACACATTATTTTACTTTGGTTTTCTGTGAGAGAGCTTTCTGAGGGAGACAAGTCTGAAACTATGTTCATCCGAGAGAAGATTTCGAACCCTTGTTTACTCTCATCTTATTTATTTATTTCAGAGATTTATTCAGTTATGTTTATTGTTTCAATCTCCATGTCTGAGTAAATCTCATGTTAGGTTTAGGGTTCTCATAAGGAATTTCATTGAATGCTAGGTTAATTAGTTGGTTATGATTCATAATCTGAATTAGTTCTTCACCTTAGGTTGTTCTTAAAGCTAATTCTAGATTGATCACCTGGAACTTAGATCTTAGATTAATCGATTAGGCACGACAGTGCAATTAATAATCTGATAGAATCTAGGGTGAGCAAAATAACTATCTGCAAAGAGATTTGGTTTAGTTGTTTTGTGAACAGATCAAACCTGGACTTAAAACTAGTTTAGTCTTTAAGATTTGCAAAGAGATTTGGAATTCTAAGATTTAGACTTAGATAACTCTCGCAACGACAGTTGGTTAGTTATAGCTTAGTGATTTGAGTTCAAGAACCGGGCTTAACCCGAACCCTGACCAGTTAGTTTATCTGCATTCTCTGATTTCCTGAGAAATACCCTGAACCTATCTTTCCTCCATCGAATTTACAACCGTTTAATTCACGTTATTGCTTTCAATTACATTGATCACTTAGCTTAATTCGAACCTTTAAAATCTATTGTGTGATTCTTGAGTCTCTGTGGATTCGGCCCCTAAATACTACAATCAAAAAAGCTGTTAGTACTTTAGGGTATTACTTTTGAGCTTATCAGTGACATGAGATACCACTCCGAGAAAATTGCAACAATTGCTCGACAAAAACGCTTCATGCATTCGATTGCCGTAGACTCTCCTATTTTGATGTATTCGTCTGTGGCATCGGCAGGCATGCCATACGCCAATATCCAAATAGCAGCTGTTACTTTTTGCAAGGTCGATAAGCCTAATCTTCCTGAAGCATCATGTCATTGAATGAAGTAGTTGTCATGTTGTTTAACAGCATAAACAATGTGAAGGAAAAGCCTTTTTGACATTCGGAAGCGACGATGGAACTCTCTATCACCATACACCGGATTATTAGAGAAGTAATCATTTAACATATTGCGATGAGAATTTTCTCTGTCACGGTGTATAAACGCGTGACAAGGAATAGAGCCTCGAAAATTTACGTGATTGTTTTCTTGAGTGATTTGGTGAATAAGGCGGTTGTTGTTGAGAAACAAATTGACAGCAATATTTTCTTCTCTATCCATTGCTTCAATGTCATCCATCAAAAATTCATCAAACTCATTTGATGAGTTTGAAGAAGAAGAATTTTGAGAAAAAGATGGACCTCTAATATTAAAATTCATTTTTTTTTGGTAAGAGAATAAGTTGTGATGATTGTCTAACGTCTATATGTGTGTTTTTATAGATAAAATGTTACTATTGAATAAGATAAGAAAATCATGTTAATTCAATCTACGTCGTTCATTAGATCTCACTTGTTATCCACCGTTAGATTGAAACCCTACCTTATCATTATCCTATCCAAGATATCCATCATCTTAGATAAGGAAATCTGTGAAACTGATTTGAGTCCATGTATTTGTATTCTTATCCATCCCTTCTTGTGTATAAATAATAGACTCCGCCTAATGAAAAACTCACACTTCAAACATTACCTTCCTTTCTAGACAAAAAATATGGAAAAAAATAGAGGCTCATCATTCAGTCAACAAGAAGATGAGTTGTTATGTCGAGTGTATTTAGAAATTTCACAAGATCCAATAGTTAGCAATAACCAAGCTTTACGGAAATTATGGGGAAAGATAGAAAAAGTTACAATGAAAAAAAAAATGAAAGTTGGGAGATTAGAAGTAGTAGATCTTTACAAGGTAGGATGGGTGTTATTCTCTATGTTGTTAGGAATTTGAAGAGTTGCATGCACCAAGTGGAGAATATGCATCTAAGTGGAGCATCCGAACAAGATATAGTAAGTAAATATTCACCAAGTGTGTGTTATTTATCTATGATATTTGAATATTTACCTAACATTATTTTATGTAATACAATGCAGATGGACAAAGCAAAACACTTATTGGTATAAGATCCAAAACTTAAAAAGGGTTTTGAATTTGATCATGTGTGGGTCTTGATGAAGGATATTCCAAAGTTAACCGACAATGTCCACATCAGTATTCCAGACACTCCTACTGCTGGAAGCGAAACGGTCGGATCTCCAACATCACAGTCTCCTGGATTGTCTTCATTTTCAATCAACTTAAGCAGTGAAGATGGTGGATCAAATTCATCACAACGTCCCATTGGATCGAAAAAAGCAAAAACTGAAGAGAAAAATGGCCGAAGGAAATAATTCAACCGCTGACTCTATGGTTTCATCAAATGAACAATTCCTTAATTTCTTAAAAGAAAGTGCATCAACTCGGAGTAAGAATTATGAGTTGCAGCAATTACGTCTCCAAAATCAGGCTAAAAAATTAGCCTTAAAAGAACGAGAACAAGATGATAAGATATTACTAACAAATTTAGACTCTCTCGATGATAATACACGTGAGTTTATGCAATCTGAAAAAGTGAGAATCATACAAAAAAGAACTCAAAAGCAGCAACAACAACCTTCATTTGCTCCGAAAATTTATGGACAATGTTTCGGTGATCTTGGAGGTTCAGGATCCGATTTACCTGAATACTAGTATTTTGGTACCACTTGTAATATATATAATATTTATGTGTTCATGTAATTTGTCTTTAATTTGCTTTAATTTGTGTTAAGTTTGTTTAATGTATTTTTATTTTGTTTGAACTTTGTATTTTTAATGTATTTTTATTTTGTTTTTAATGTTATGTAATATTACTCCTATTTTATTTTATTTTGTGTACTTAAGTTATTCTAAATAAAGTTTAGTACAATTATTTGTGAAAAACATAATTATAGGGACCAAAGAGAAAATAAAAAATAGTTTTTGAGGTTTTGAAGGCTTGTTGGAATGCCAAAAACTTCAAAATTTGAGGATTTGAGGGCTTGTTGGAGATGCCCTTAACTATAGCAGATAATTAAAATCATCAAACTTATCTCAAACTTCTGTTGACTGAGCCAAATTAAACACGACGTTAAGTCGATAAACGGAATGGATAAACAGAGTTAAAATGTCGTTGTAAATCACGGTTAAGTAAAACGACGTTGTCTTTTATTTCTTTTTAAAACCTCAAATAACGAAAATCCCTTATATCTTTGTTTGGGGTTTCAAAAAGAAAGAGGAGACAACGTCGTTTTACTTAACCGTGATTTACAACGGGTTTTTAATCCCGTTTATCCGTTCTGTTTATCCACTTAATGTCGTGTCTAATTTGGTTTAGTCAACAAAAGTTTGAGATTTAAATTTAAAGTCAACATATTTTAATGATTTAAATTATCCACGCAATAGTTCGTGTTTTAAACAGCCAAAATTTGAAAGGTCACGATTTTTTGACAATTTTTCTAGTTTGGTATTTCCTTTTTGTTTCAGCTTCCCTTCCCGTCACGATGGAAAACGTGAAAGAAGAAATCTGGCAAATTCAATTTGCAAATGACCCACATAAAAGTAATGACTTCTTAATCAACCCCAAATAAAGGATGTTATTAGTTTATACAAAACGACGTCGTCTTCCTTAATCAGACTAGGCATGGGCGTTCGGGTTCGATTCGGGTTTTCGGGTTTAGGATTTAAAACCCGTTCGGGTATTTTGTATTTTTCGGTTCGGTTCGGTTCGGTTCAGTTTTAATCGGGTTCGGGTTGGTTTGGATATTGTAATCAATAACCGAATTTTACCCCAAAAAATTTGGGGTTCGGATTGGTTCTGTTATAAAATACCCGAACCTGTGAAAATAACCGAAACTAGACAAAATAACCGAAACAATGTGAAAATACCCGAGATCTAATCTGAAAACAAGATTTCATTCAAAAAAAATCTGAAAACAAGATAAAATTCACGAACAATGAATCTCAGATTATGATTAGTCTCATCAAACATCGAGAAGAAACCTTCACGATGGTGGGAAACCCAAATCGGACCGGCACCAGAGACACCCGACGACTCCGCCGCCGAGAAGAAACCTTGCTTCCACAAACCGCCGCCTCCTCGGACCAACCACAGGACAGCCTCGCCGCCATAAACGAAAAGAGCCACCGACCCAAGCAGACAGACCACGACGATGGCTCACAACAAACTTCAGACCTTGTATCAAGTATCTTCTTTACCTTTGGAGGCCGAGAACTAATAGCTTTATTTCTTCCTGGAACTCCTTTTCTCTTACCACGACTAACAGTAGTCCTAATCTCTTCTTCATGATTTTCTTCATTTATTTTTTGAGCGTTCTCTGCGTTAGTGTTCTCTAGAGTTGGTTCAGAAGATGAATCCATCTGCATATAGAAGAAAAATCGATGATTTTCATGAAAAAAAAAATTAGGATTCGATGGAAAAAAAAACCTAGATTTTTCTTAACTTTCGTAAGAAAGAGACTGAGAGAATCGAAAAGTGGGAAGCTGAAAAGAGAAAGGGATGGGTTTATGTATTATTATATGTTTGGTTAGTTCGACGGATGGGTATAGGTATTATTATATGTTTGGTTAGATAATAAAATGTGCATGCGTATAAGTTCGAGACTTCGAGGGATGAATATATTATTATATGTTTGGTTAATTCGGTTATACTTCGGGTTTCGAGTATTAACCGAACCGAACCGATATCCGAAGTTACTCACACTATAAATCCGATCGGTTATTTTCATATATCCGAATCCGAACCAAACCGATTTTTTCGGTTTTTCGGGTTCGGGTATTATGTCTAGGCCTAAACCAGACGATGACCAATTTGGGTAATGTCCATTGTTCTATGTTTTTATGGCTCCGATGAAATTTGGCTCATCAATGGTTATTTTGGTTTGAACCGACTCCTGACTCTTGTGAGTTGCTCCTAATGCCTCCATGTTTCATCAATGTTTCTATTTAGTCCGGATAAAATCCGAATTAGAATTAAGAAAGTAAGAGGTTTCATAAACAATAAAAACATTTTTTGTAAGTCAACGATGATGATGGTGATCTACAAAGACTGATAATATTTTCAATGGCATTTTGTTATTTCGTTTAAAATTTTATCAAATCAACGATTTGTGCATAAAAGAAAGTTATAGTTGTCACGACGTACCTCATACTCAATTGATTATTTTATTTTTGTTGGAAGCCGAAAATTATTAGATCCCTACCCTACGGCTACCAAGCCTACCACCATACGACTGAAATTATATATACCAAAAACTACAAACAAATGAAATTTATCAGTGAATTATAAACAGTTTTTTACCATTTATGTGTTGGTAGTTCTCATATTGTACATGGACGATTCTACCAAAATTAATTATATTTATCTTAAATCTATTTATAATCTGTTTTTATTTAATTTAAGATCAGTTCATTGAAAAATACATAAACTCAATCTATTAACGGCATGAATATAATATAGATAAATCTATCCATCGTAGAACTATGTACTACGATGAACAATGTTTATCGTAGAATCATTGTAGAGATATTCATCGTGATCGTATATGCTAAATGTAGTTAGATTTAATTTGTCTATAATATAGGGTGAATTATCATCTATAACAAAATAAGATATTCTAAAATAATATAAGAGAGAGGAAAAATAAAATAGAAAATTTTAAAACTTAAAATATTTGTAACTATTGATGATTTAGTATTAAAAAATCTTGCAATTAATTGGGTTTAACAAAAACAAAAAAAAGGGTCAAAACAAAAATCTATTTAAAGAAATTTAATGGATGTAGTAAGTAAACATTTATTTTCTTAAGTCCCTTTTAAAAGATTTAAAGTTTCAGATTGAGATTCATTACCATTTAATTATTGGGATCAAAAGTAAATTTTATTTTGTTAAGATATATAGTTAAATTTACTGAGATTCTTTTCATTTGGACATTGGAATAGATATGGTCACCAGTAATTGTATGATGCAGTGTTCTTTCCTAGCTGTGAAAGTACAAAAAAAGATACACCAGACTTCTTCAAAGTCAAAGTTGTGAACAAATCAAATCAAACAAATTCCCTTTTAATAATAATAATTTACAAATCCGAAGTGCTGTGATCCACAGTGACGCAGCCACTCTTATACCCCCGTGGATTTCACAACCAGACGTTGACTCTACCTTCCACCATATATTTTCACACCAAAACCTTTCTCCTCCACTTGCATACGATGAATTTCATATGGCAATCCTCGACACAAACTCCAGCCGTTGGATCTTCTTGCTCTTGCTCTTGCTCTTGCTCCAGTACGGATCCGGTCAGACCACACCGCCTGGACCGCAAACGAATGGCAACGACCCAGTTGTTATAGTGATTACGGTTATGTTCATCGTCATCTTCGTCATGGTCTTCGGTTCCATCTTCTGCCGCCGAAGCTCCGAGCCGTTTTACTCGCGGCCTTCCGTTTTCCGATCCACCGACGCGGATGCCATCGAAGCCCGCGTGGCCAGGATCAGGAGGTCGACGGCGCGTGGGCTCAACGCGGAGACCATCGAGTCGTTTCCGACGTTTGTCTACTCGGAGGTGAAGGCGGTGAGGATCGGGAAAGGCGGTGTCGAGTGTGCGGTTTGTCTCTGCGAATTCGAGGACGACGAAACGCTGCGTTTAATGCCTCCTTGTTGCCACGTGTTCCACGCCGATTGCGTCGACGTCTGGCTCTCCGATCACTCCACGTGTCCTCTCTGTAGAGCGGATCTTGTCCTCCAACAAGAGGGTGTTGATAGCTACTTGGTTTCGGATCCGGGTCCGGTGTCGTCAGGTACGGATCCTGAGAGAGGGGTTTTGGAATCTTCGGACGCGCATTTGCTGGACTGCGTGACGTGGACGAATAGCAACACAACGCCTCGGTCAAAGTCAACGGGATTGGCCAGCTGGCGTATCACCGGGATCTTGTTCCCGAGATCTCACTCGACCGGTCATTCGCTGGTTCAACCGACAGGGGATCTCGACCGGTTTACGCTGAGGTTACCGGATGATGTACGGAGGCAACTGATGAAGACGATGACAATTAGACACGTGGCGTTACCTCAGGCGAGGAGTTCAAGGAGCGGTTACAGAAGCGGTAGCGTCGGGAGCGAGAGAGGCGTTTTCTCGTACGGGCGGAAGAGTCATAATAACAATCGACGTCTGCATTCGCTCTCTTTCTCCTTCTCTTTCCGGAGTGGTTCCGTACGGTCTACTTTCGGTGGAGATGCGGTGGCTCCGCCGAAGCATTTTCCGGCATCGATTGAATCTAGTGAACGGTCTTTCGAAAGGCTCCGACCAGATGATCGAGTGTAAATAAAGTTTTTATTTGTATTTTTTACTATTTGTTTTTGGGATTAAATGTTACGCCTCTTGTTTGGCTTTTGACTTTTGAACATGACCAACAAACATGACAATTGTTTTTTTTGTCAAAAAAAGTTTCGTTTGATGATCTTCATCAGGTTTCTGAAAAAAAGAAAAAAAACAATGTATGAGTGAGATTGTGAATCTTTGAAGTGTAGCATACAATGAGTGAGCTTTTTTTTAACGCTTATTTCACCCTAGAAGATTACTATACTAATTTTTATTTTTATTACTAGATTAATCTAATTTTATTTTTATTACCGAAAATATTGTTATGGTATTTGTTGAGAAAAACGCAATTACAAAACTGCCATTATTATTCATTTGTCACGTATGCAAAAGTTGGTTAAACAAATCTACAATTCTTTGATGGTAAACTTGTTTGATGTTAGTCAACTCAAATTTTGGTCCGTATATTTGTTTGATGGATGGTAGATTTGTTTGAAAGATGTTAAATCTTGGTAAACTTATTTTTACGACGAGGTAGATATATTTATTTTTGGTAGATATATTGTCTTTGATGGTAGATTTGTTTATGAGTTGGTAGATTTTACGACCAAACCGTTGATGTACGGTATATGTTTGACTTTTTTGATAGATTTATTGACAATGGGGGTAGATTAATCTTACAAAACGGTAGACTTATTTCTTTTGTTGGTAGAGTTAATCAGTGTGGAATATTTTTTCGTGACGGTAGATATGTATTGACAACGGTAGATTTCTATTGGGTTGGTAGATTTATTATAATGGCAGTAGATTTAAAACCGTGTAAAATCTTGGTGACTTCGTTTTGTAACGGTGATAAATTTAATATTAGTGACGGTAGATTTAAAAAATTTTGGTAGATTTGTTTGTTATGGTGGTAGATATAAAAACGTCTAACATCTCGTTGACTTCGTTTTGTTATGGTAGTATATTTAATATTAATGGCGGTAGATTTAAAATTATTTGGTAGATTTATTGTTATTGGCGGTAGATTTAGTAATTTTTTTGGTATTTACTCAGATAACCTTCAATTGATAGATTTATTATTTCGCGTTGTGGTAGACTTTTAATGACGGTAGATTTATCGACATTATTTGGTGGTAGACATTTGACTTTTTTCATAATGAGAAATGACGTTTTTGCCCTACACTAAATCTCATATCTACGGAAAAACCAGCACCCAAATTTGCTAAGTATGATATTTTTTTTTATTTAATGGTAGATTTATTGTAATGATGGTTTATTTATTTTGTTAATTTTTTTTTCTGAAGTTAACTTTTCATTTCATCTTAAATCACAAACTGAGACCTATTTTGTGTACATTATTTGGACCTTTGATTTAGTGCATTAGGGGTGTTTGTTCTTGAGCATAATATAGGTAGTAGTTGATCTTTGATTTTAGTTGGGTTTAATTGTATGCTCCAATTACTATTTGTTAGTGGTTCAAGATATCTTCCTCCTCGAGACAATGATGCATTATCACCTTACTTAATTGAAAGTTTGTTTACAACCATTGTCTTGGTACTTAGGACTTAAATGCTTTTATTTGTCAAAGATAAATATTTTTTTCTCATCCACTGTATACTTGTTTGAATTTTGTTTTCTTTTTTGATCGATAGAACAAGTTGGCATGCTGTTTGCAGTTGTGCATTTGCAAGAGACTGTGATCGCTTATAAATGTAGTATTTTAACTCATCTTTATGATGAATTTATTACTCGCACAATAAATCCATATTTACTCAGACAATGCATGGGAAGACATTAAAATTGAATATAAATCAACTTCCATTTCCTAAGTACTTCAATTCAAGAGAGAAAAATTATATTTTTGAGATTCTAAAGGGCATGCAAAATGTTCCCTATCATTCTATGGATGTGGTACATATACAAGCATGTTCAAGAACAAACATTTCTAATCTCACAGAAAAAAACATTTCTAATATCTCCCTTTCTCTAATTATATTCATATACAAGCATGTTCATTTATCTCTCTGTATTTTGGATTCGTTAACGGAATTTGCAGACGCCGGTAATATCACCGGAGATGACGCCACCTACGTGTCAGAGAAAAGAGAGAATAAGTCAGTCGTTAACAATAAGTTTACCATTACTACCAGTCGTTAACAATAAGTCTAGCAAACAAATCTACCGCATATACAAACTACTGTCATATATAAACAAACCTACCGTCATATATAAACAAACATACTGTCATATATAAACAAATCTACCGTCATATACAAACAAACTTATCGTCATATAAAAACAAACCTACCAAACTCACCAAACCACATATGGCTTACTAATAAATCTACCATCAAGCGTTACAAAATCTACCACCAAAGAAATACAAAATTTAACATTCCTCACTGGAAAATCCTTGCTCTCACCGGAATTCCGTTCGGTAGACCGGAAACACAGACAAAACAAGTTATCTGCAACCAAAATAAATTAGGGCGCCAAAAAAAATGAAATTTGGGTTTTCAGCGCCGCCGCCGCCAACCGGCCATTTTCCCCCATTCGTCGGCGACACGATGGCAGATGATTCGCAGGAACCCTCGACACGCCTCCCTCCTCGCCAAAGTCCATCTCCTTCGCCGTAACTTCTTCTTCATCGCGGTTCATCTTCGTGGAACTAAAGAGAAACCTAAAACGAAGCAAGAGGATGAAGAGACTTACCGGAAACGGCTCACTCCTCGCCGGAATCGCGTAGGAATCAAAACGTCGCCGTCGCCTCCTATCACCTTTGTCGAGAGGTCTTTTTTTTTTTGTAAACCAGTTTTTTTTTTCATTAGCTTTTTTTATTTCATTATTTTTTTTTATTCTAAAAATTAAATCATAAATAATTAATAATGGTATAATGGACATTGACCAACTTTGTTTTGTAAGGTCAGTCTAGTACGGTAGACTTGTTTGAGGTTAGTCTACTAATATTCCTAGGTTACTTAGAGGAATTCTCTCTACATAAAATGTAACTCCAGTGACTTAATAAATAGCACTTCACGAAATATGATGAGATAACAGTTCAATTCACTAAAAACATTTTGAAGCTCAGCTAGTATTTAGCCAGATCCAAGCCGGAGTCACTACAATTCTATTCCGAGAGCTTCTATTTTTCCAGCTAGTGATAGAGCGGGAGAGTCTGAATTCATTCCTCTTTCAATAATTTTGTCCGCCACCGGGATTGCACCATAAAACACTTTCCACATGAAGATCTTTAGTTTTGTTGGTGACTGAATTTTCCAAATCTGAACCTTGATTTCATTTGTAGATGGTTGCATTGTCGCATTTAAAAGAACTTCTGAATTCTTCTCTTGATTAGCTAGGCAGTATCCAGACCTAACTGAATATTCTCCACTTTTGTTAAACCTCTAGCACCAGAAATCAAGAGATCACATGTTTAATGGAGAGAATTAACTGACATCATTCAGGTAGAAGAGATCATCCAGAAATTCTCTGTTCCAGCCGTTGGAGGAGTGATCTAGCAGGTCACAAATTTTTAGATCTAAGTCCACCAAAATGTTTTTCATCAAAGGAGCTCTCAATCTATCATCCAATAACCATAAACCAATCCACACACTTATGGATTCTCCATTTCCAACCATCACTCTCAATCCTTTTTTCATAAGATCTCTTCCAAAAACCATACTTCTCCAAGCAAAAGACGGTCTAGAAGCAATGTTAGCATGCAAGAATTCACTCTTCAAAATATATGCTTATATTAAACTGAGAAAACAAGCATTTTAGAAACTGTAAAATACGCCAAACCTGTTTAGCAAGAAGAGCTTGATTAAAAACCTGAATGTCTTTGAAACCCATTCTCCCTTTGATGCTTTGAAATACACAACTTTTCCCAGTTTATCCAATGAGTTTATAGAGTCTGTCATTATCAAATTCGAATTCAGTGTTACAGGATCATGTAATGGGTGGTTCTGCCACTTGGCGTCTTTCCGAAAGGGCCACTTTACTAGTAGGTTTGACATGACTAATAAACCTAGAATACGTTACCGAAGTAGGTGTGTATGTTAATCATATCGATGATAACATATATAGGAAAGTATGCTTATCAAGAGATTTTTTACCGCTTTAATTCCACGTGTCGTGAGAAGAGTCGTTGATACTTGATACTTTTTTTTGTCGACAAGTTGAGACTTGGTACCTAATAAATTAAATTTACCTCCAACAAATTTCATGGAATAATTAAAAGTGATATCGATAAAGTTTTGGAGGAATTACTCGCAGATTTATATGGAAACCAACAATTGGTCAAACAAATACTATTAATACAGTAGGTATCTCATTATATATCAATTTATGAAGATTTTAATTTTTAATTTTTGGTTTATGGCAACTTATTTGTTATGAAATGTTCAATTTGGTATAGCCACAAGATTTGAGAGTGAACAAATTACGTTCTCGTTTTAGTTTATCTATAAAGCAAGTAAAAGAAAATACAATTGAATTGAATACTTTTTGTTTGTTCATGAAAAATCATATGGTAATTATCGAGAGAAATATTAGATTGTTGATCCAGTCCATGGCGTACGAATCAGATACGACGATGGCGCAGCCTGAAATCGAGACAAAAGTAAGCGACCTAGTCATCATAGTAATCACGGCTATAATCTTCGCGATCTTCGTCGTGGGTTTGGCTTCGGTTTGCTATCGCTGGAGCTCTCGCCAACTAGAGCAATCCGTAAACCCGTTCACAGACTCCGTCGACGGAGTCCGCACAGCGAGGGGTACTAGGAGGAATACGGAGGCGCGTGGGATCGATGCGGCTATCGTGACATCGTTACCGTCGTTTCTCTACTCGGAGGTGAAGGAGCGGAGGATCGGGAAAGGCGGGGTCGAGTGCGCGGTGTGTCTTTGTGAGTTCGAAGACGATGAAACGCTGCGTTTCATGCCTAATTGTTGCCACGTGTTTCACGCTGATTGTGTAGGTGCCTGGCTCTCTGATCACTCCACGTGTCCGCTCTGTCGAGTGGATCTTGTCTTACAACCGGATGAGGATCACGAACGAAGAGTTTTAGATTCTACAGACGCGCATTTGCTTGATGGTGTGACGTGGACCAATAGGAATAGACGGCCTCGGTCGAGGTCAACGAGATTGTCCCACTGCAGAATTTCAGAAATATTATTCTCGAGATCGCATTCGACCGGACATTGTGTGGTTCAACCGGTAGAGAATGTCGACCGGTTTATGCTCCGTTTACCAAAAGATGTACGGAGGCAACTGACGAAGAAGACAATGGGCCACGTGGCGCGGCGTGGTTACAGAAGCAAAAGTGCCGAAAGCGAGAGAAGCCTCTTCTCGTACCAACGGAATAACTATAAAAATCGGAGGCTGCATTCGATGACTTTCTCCTTCCCTGATTGTGTAGGGTCCACCTCCGGTGGCGGAGATGCGGTGGCTCCGCGGAAGAATCTTTCGATCGATTTAGACGAACGGTCGTTTGAACGACTTGAGCCAGATGATCGAGTGTAAAAATGCCAATTTTTAAGTGTGTTTTTGCTACAAGATATGTTTTGCTATCATTTTCCTTTCGAATATGACAGTTTAATAAAAAACCAGACATAAAGTGGGATGACTGATGGGGTTATGCATGGTTTGAATTTGAACGACAATCTCCAAGACACAATTGAAGCTGAAAACCTCAGTCAATATATAGCTTAAACAGTTTTGGTTAAAAATGTGAGCAAATAGAAAGAATGGTTCTCCAGTCACCGGTGTTTGATGTGTGTGACCATGTAACATTTTGTTTTCATTTCTCACCCATGTCTTTTCTCTCATTCAATCCAAGAGGTCAGATGCAGTTTCAATTTTGTTTTTTGCTTTGTTTGTTTGCTTTATAGTGATCGATATTTTTCTTTGTAAACCACCTTAATAAAATCATGTGAATTAGGGATCGGTTTAGCCTTTGTATTTACGTATATGTTTTCATTGTATTTTTCGCATCTCCCATTTTTATCTAGACTCTCACCATCACTACAAGAAAACTGTCCATTTCGGACGGCCGAATCTGTCAGTATCCCGTCGGAAACAGCCATTCCAGACGGATTTCCGACGAATTTTTGTCGTCGGTTCTATCTCTTCGGAAATCAGAATCTGTCGGAAATCCCTCAGAAATTTCCGAGGGCCATTTTTCCGACGGATTTCCGAGGACACGTCCGTCGGGGATAATTCCGACGGATTTCCAAGGACCATTCCGTCTGGGATAAGTCCGAGGGATTCCCGCGGTATCAATTATGACGGATTTCCGAAGACCTGTCCGTCCAGGAAAATTCAGAGGGACTTCCGAGGACCTGTCCGTCGGGGATATTTCTTAGGGATTCCCGACGGCCTACGTTCCGACGGCTATAGGATCGATCGATCTTAAAAAATGGGATCAATCGATCTGATTCCGTCGGAAATCCCTCAGAGATTCCCGAGGGATTTTCGACGGATTTTTTTAAAAAAATTATGGATTTATTTATTAAATAATTTATAAAAAACGAAAATGAAAAATTAATTAAATAATTAAAAATCTTATTAAAGTTAATAAATATTAGAGGTTATCGAAAATGTTGGAAAATTACAACAAACAAAAAATACATAAATCAGGCGGGAAATCATCGAACTTCGATTTAAAGAAATCCGCCAATTTCCCGCTCCTTGTTTTCTGAGTCGAGAGCTCTTCCTCCAAAGCGGTGACCTTCTCTTTGAGCTCTTCGTTTTGCCGGATAATGTCTGGATCCGTCGAAAAATCACCCGAAGAAGTTGAGGGTTGGGACGCAATCTTACCCAATCCTGGCCGACGACCTTTTTTACCAGGTACCTCATACAAAAACAATATCAAACATTAGATCTTATTAACAAATAAATATCTAAATTGAAATGATAATCTATAATTATTACTTTCCCCGAGCACTATGTCGTTGATCTCGGCCCAAGTGAGCTCGTTTGAAGCGGTGATGCCGTCCTGCGATCTCTGGGTAAGGATCTCGTCCTGCACCTTCTTCACCTTCTCGACGAACTCCCTGACGGCAGGATCTTGAATTTGGCCGGTCTTCTTGTTGCTGTGCGTCCTCACCATCACTTTTAGGTGATCCGGAACTTCGCCGTCTTCCTCCGTCTAGAAAATAACTAAACCGTTAGTTACTAATAAATATAATAAAAATGATCTTTAAAAATAACTAAAAACACTAAAAATACTTACCATTTCGGTTTCAGTTTTTTTGAAGCTCTTCGCCCCGTTGTTGTGGATAGCGGGTCCCTTCCCTTCTCGGGGACTATTCCGGTTCTTGGAATTAGTCTGAGATAGAGCTACAGTCTTCGGCTCTTGCCAATACGGGATGTAGTCCTTAAACACCTCCGCGTTCAAGCCTTTTGGCTTATCTCCACCCCTTCTCCAAACCTTCTTCCACTCGTTCATGTTGCGTGAGAATTGCGTTTTAGCCTCCTTGAAAAATTCCGTCTCCACGTTTTCGTGATGGTCTACTTCCAATTAAATTCTTGCTACAAAAGAAATAGAATTAAAGATGTTAAAAAAAGCTCAAAATATATAAGAAAACATAAATAAATGATAACTTACCGCAAACGTCCAAAACCACATGATTTGTTCGTCTGACGAAATATCCAAAAATTTCTTGTACGGTTTGTCGAGGATGGAGTGCAACATCTTCATAATCGACTTCCTAATGCCATTCCAAGATATTCCAAATCTATAAAAAAACAAATTAAAAATCGGTAATTAAACAAAAAAAAATATTAATTAAGGAAAAACAAAAATTACCAGATAGATCTCGGAATGCGGAGGTTCGGATCGAGAACTATGAGTAATTCTTTTCCGGGCTGTTGGACGAGCTCCTCGATGGTCATGATCCCCGGAGGAGCTACACTCTCACTGTCTGGAATAGCCGGCGCAAGAGGCGTAGAAGGCGAAAGAGTACTCGAGCTCAGAGCTGCGGAAGTATTCCTCCGCCCCGATTGCCTCGGACCGCCAGAACGGTCTCGATCGAATTGACCGTAAGACCTACAAAAATAAAAACAGAAAAACCGAATCATCAAAATAAAACATCTAAATAATCATAAAAATATATTTCTAAAAAACCAAATTTTATTTTTAAAAAAATACATTTATAAAAATCGTTTTTTATAAGTACATTTATTAAAAGCGTTTTTAATTTAAAAAAATATAAAACGTTTTAAGAAATACAATTTTAAAAAACGTGTTAAAAAAATATATTTATAAAAAACGTTTTTAATAAATGTATTTGTAATAAACGTTTTTAATAAATAAATATATAAAAACGTTTTTGAAAAATACAAATACAAAAAAACGTTTTTAATAAAAGGTTTTGAAAAATACAAATACAAAAAAAAAATTAATAAATATATATAAAAAACATTTTAAAAAAATAAGTTTATAAAAATAGATTTACAAAAAACGAATTTTAAAAATAGATTTACAAAAAACAAATTTTAAAAATAGATTTACAAAAAACTATCACAAATTCAACAAAATCTAATCTAAAGTTCAACACAATTACAACTATCTAACAACAAAACAAGCTGATTCCAACTATCCAACCACCAAAATATTACCATCTAACCACCTAATTCTAAATTTACATTCCAACTAACCAAAAAACCATGAAATCAATTAAGGAAAGAAGAAGAGATGGGCTTACATAATCAGCGCCGGGAAGAAGAAGAGACGGGGTGGAACGACGGCAGTGTAACAGCGGCGAGGAAGAGCTCCGGTGGCGGCGAAGAACTATCAAACCGGGAAGAAGAAGAAGAGAGAAGTGAGAAGAGAGAAAGAGAGAAGAAGAAGAGAAAAGGGGGAATCGGGTTTGAGAGTGGATAGAAGAGAGCCTCGGCTAAGTTTGAGAGTTGAGAGAAGAGAGATCAAAGAAGAGAGAAGAAAATGAAAGAGAGAAGAAGACAGATCGCATAGATAAGATTAAAGCTTTCCGACGGAAGATTGCCCTCGGAATCCGTCGGTAAGTGAATTAATTAACCGGCTAAGAATTCGATCAACTTTCGTTTGGCGGTTTAATTTCGCGGGCAAATTTTCAGGATCCGTCGGAAATCCCTCGGAAAGTCGGAAATCCCTTGGAAATTTCCGAGGGATTTCCGACGGCCCTTGAAATTGCAAGATTTTTCATTGGCCAGTTAACACATACACTAAGCATTAAACAATAAAATATAATGATCCGTCGGAAATCCCTCAGAAATTTCCGAGGGATTTCCGACGGTTTAGAGTATAGGGTTTAGATTTTGAAATTTTTACAAAATTTAGTGTTTAATAACCATTAGTGTTACATACTAATAAGAAAAAACCTTTGAAATCCAAACAAAACAACTTATTTTGGATTTCGTAACAATCAATCGATGAACGAGATCAAGCTTTCGTTATAACACATAGAACATATAAGGACACTTACATGTTTGATTAGGGTTTCAATTAAAAAGTTCAAAATGTTTGATTCTTAAATACATTTCACAGAAAGTAGTTTTAATTTGTTACTTCTACATCTATTAAGATCAAACATGTTCAAAAACCGGCAAATTTGAGGTTTATTACCCTAAACCGTCGGAAATCCCTCAGAAATTTTGGACGAATTTCCGACGGAACTAGAATCCCCGGCTAAAACTGCACCGATCGTTCCTATATCCCTCAGAAATCCGTCGGAAATTTCCGAGGGATTTCCGACGGACATTGATATTTTCGATGTTTTACACTTAGTATTTTACAATTTACACAGAAAAAAAAATATAGAATATCAAACATCAAAACCAAGTTTTATAAAGAAAACAAAAAAATCTGGTAACTTTTAAAATAAAATTAGGTTTTTATTTCAGCAAAAGGTGAAAAACATTACACGGCTGCAAGGGGACCTTATATAATGGTTCTATCAGCTTAGACTCAATGAAATAAAAGACTCGAAACAACATGACTTGTGAAATAAAAAAATACATAGAGAAATTAAACAACTCTGTCTCGAAATATATATAAAACATACATAGAAACATTTATTACATAATTAATTACTCTGAGCCCGATGATGAATAATCTGACATTGCTGAATCGGAATCCTCGTCAAATTCGCCTATCGCTTCCTCAGAATCCTCAAATACCTCGTACTCCATGTCCATAGTGAAATCAACCACGAGGTCAACTTCAAGAGAATGCTCGATCGAAGCTAAGTTACCAATTATGTTTTCCTGCAAAAGTTCGTGTTCGGAAACACCAAAAACTCTTCCCCTTGGGTGTATCGACGTAACAGTAATCCAAGGGTCATGCTTGTTCGTAACCCGTGGGAAATGAATGTAGGAAACCTGATCCGCTTCTGAAGCAAGAATGAAAGGATCGTATTTCTAAAGTCGTCATCGAGAGGGGACATATGTAACACCAAATGCGTCCTAACGTACACCATCCACTGGATTATACCAATTGTAGTAGAACACAATTAACCTCAAATCGATCATTCCCGGATAATGGACCTCCAATATTTCGCGAAAGACACCGTAGTAGACAACTTCTCCAGATTGAGACGATATATATGAGCTTCCTTCCCGATGAGCCTTAAAAGCATACTCTCGGGTGCAATACATCGGGTAAGACTTTGAAATAAACATCGGACCATTCACCATCTCAAATAACCATGTCGGAAACGGTTCACCTCTAGCAGTCATCTGACCAACCTACATGTAAAAATTGCATTTGGACAATAATCGACAAAATGTTTATGTAAGGAAGTACAATTTAATTATAACGCATATATCGTTTTACACTTACATAATATTGCAACCAAGGAGCAAAGTCATTCTGCTTGACGACAAAAAGCTCATCATCTGTGTAATTTGGATAACAATCGCGTATTTGGGACATGAACATCCCATGTATGAACAAATGCATTAGAAAATAGCATTAGTAAACTTTGTTAACAAATTTAAAAATTAAATTTTAGGTACCTCTCATATTCCAAAACGTCGTCGCAGTTTGTTAGAATATGCATATGCAAATGCCTTTGCTTCTCCTCTCATAGTCGCCGATCCTTGCCTTTTCCACTTAGTCGTCCAATCTGAGTAAATATATCAGGGACATAGACAAGATAACTAGTTGGTTTCCCTCCATCATCATGCCGTGCCGGGTGCCTATTTTTTGTTTGGACTTGCGCTGGAAAGTAGTAGCTAGCAAAGTTAGAAGTTTCTTCATTAATGCTTTGCGCGACGATAGAACCCTCGACTCTAGCTAGATTTTTCACCTTCTTCTTTAGGTGGAACATATACCGCTTAAAAGGGTACATCCATCGGTATTGAACCGACCCACTAAGTGCTGCTTCTCTAGGGAGATGAATAGGAAGATGTTCCATAACATAAAAAAAGGCAAGAGGAAATAATTTCTCGAGGTTGCAAAGGAGAACTGGTATGTTTTCCGCCAAATTTCGGATACCGTCTGATGTAAGTGATCTCGTGCATAGATCCCGGAAGAAAGCAGCGATCCCTGCATATATAGTAGACATACAAAATTACGTAACGTATAATGACAAATAAAAATATGGTAACATACATAATAATGTAAATGTATATGTACCTGCAATAGCTCCATGAACGTTTCTAGGAAGAAGATATGCAAATGCAAATGGAAGGAGGCGCTGCATGACAACATGACAATCATGACTCTTCATCCCATAAAACTTCACTTCTGAACTATCAACGCAATTACGAAGGTGAGATGCGTATCCGTCTGGGAATTTGACACCGTGCTTAATCCAATCGAAGAACTCCTCCTTTGAAGTCGCATCCAACCGGAAAGCAGGGGGCAGTAATTTCCCGTTCGCCATTACATGCAACTCCTTACGGGAACAAATATCTGGCAAGTCTAATATGGCCTTCAAATTATCCTTTGTCTTTCCTTGCACATTTAGAACAGTGTTCATGATGTTATCGAAAAATTTCTTTTCAATGTGCATCACATCTAGATTATGGCGCAACAAATGGTCCTTCCAATATGGCAAATCCCAGAAAATATTTTTCTTGTGCCAATTGTGATATTCGCCACAACCGTCAACGGGATAATTATTATTACCCCCGCATTAAACTGTCATTTCAGCACCAAAACCTCTCAACTGAGTCATAATATAATTCCCATCTAACTCAGGAGGTGGACCATCAAAAACTTTTTTGTTTTTTCTAAACAATGTTGTGCTCTGGCGATATGGATGATCATGCGGTAGAAATCGTCGATGACAATCGAACCAAGTAGTCTTACGTCCGTTCTTCAATTGGAAAGCATCAGTGTTATCTTGACAATACAGACACGCCAACCTTCCATGCATCGACCATCCATATAGCATACCGTATGCTGGGAAATCAGTTATGGTCCACATAAGTACTGCATGCATCATAAAATTCTGTTGCAGGGAAACATCGAACGCTTCAACACCATTTTTCCACAACATTTTCAACTCATAAATTAATGGCTCCAAGAAAATATCGAGGGATCTCTTAGGATGCTCTGGACCGGGGACGAGGATCGTGAGGAACCAAAACTCTCGTTTCATGCACAAATTTAGCGGCAAGTTGTAAGGTGTGACGATTATTGGCCACAACGAATATTGCCTTCCATGCTTTCCAAAAGGGTTGAATCCATCCGTAGATAACTCAAGGTATACGTTCCTTGGCTCACACGCAAAACTAGGATAAACCTCTTGAAAATGTTTCCATGCTTCTGCATCTGAGGGATGCGCAATCTCTCCATCTGAGTTATGTTCTGCATGCCATCTCATAGGCCCTACCGTGCGCTCGGATTGATATAACCTCTTCAACCTATCAGCTAGGGGCAAATACCACATTCGGTTATATGGAACATGTACTCTGCCACATGTATCCTAATACTGAGATTTGTGACAAAAGCGACACTTCAACCGGTTTTCGTCATTTCCCCAATAGATCATACAGTTGTCGATGCACACATCTATCATCTGATACGGTAATCCAAGACCAGCTACAAGCTTCTGAATCTCGTAGTATGAAGCCGGTGAAATATTATCTTCAGGTAAGATATCTCTCACAAAATCAGCTATCGCATCAACACAATCCTCGGCCAAGTTGAAATTCGTCTTTATAGTCATCAACCTGCTTGCAGTTGATAGAGGCGATATTTCATCTCTACATCCTTTGTATAATGGCTGCTTAGACACATCTAGCATATCAAAAAACTTATGCGCTTCTAAATTTGGTTCCTCTATCATGTTACCATCCTCAACATGATATGATGCTATGTTTTCACGAAACGCATCATTCACCATCTAAGTGTAATTTGCGTTTACATCTACTTCCGGGGTTAGTTCCTCTAACCTAGTACCCGAAGTACTACTAAACATATCCGATGTGCTACCATAATTACCATAATATTGCACCATTGAATCAGTTCCTCTGTGGGTATACCAAATCTTGTAACCAGACATAAATCCAGTCCTATATAAGTGCTTCCTTACTTCCCTAACAGAGACTAATCTATGATTCCGACATTTAGTACAAGGACAATACATATTTCTGTATTCCGATGTCATGATATTGTTTGACGCAAAGTTCATGAACTCCTCCACACCTTGTGCGAACTCATCCGTCAATTCCCCCGTCGCGGGATCACGCGGAGGTTTGTCTATCCAAGATCGAAAATAAGACATTGTGTAATTTTTTTTGCTATGTGTTTGTTGTGAATGTTGTGAATGAGAGGGAGAAATATTCAGCGATTTTCCGACGGATTTCCGAGAGATTTCTGACGGGTTTTTAAATTTCGAACGGCTACTACAACAGATACATTAACGCATATATATCCGTCGGAAATCGGTCGGAAATTCCCCACCAATTTCCGACGGTCATGAAACGGTCGGAATATTCTGACGGATTTCCGAGGAAATTCAATCCGTCGAAAAATTCCGACCGATTTCCGAGAAATTTCAAACCGTCGAAATTTTCTCGGTATTCCGTCGGAATTTTCCGACGGATTAAAGCCCATCGGAAACACAGTCGGAAATGCGCTTCTTTTTTGTAGTGCATGTATTCTGTGGTTTTGTCTTCCGAAACCATCTTCCCGTTTTCGTTCTTCTTCTCAACCCTCTTCACTTGGGTATAACGCATTGGGGCAAACTTACTTCTTGATGCATGACAGACCTGCCTGCTTTTTTTTGCATCTTTCACGGCCATTTTATAAACTCATTTGAGATTAGGGGTCATCGCTTTAGCAAGCGATTTCATTCTCTTTTTGTGTTTTTGTTTTGGGTTTGCTAAGAAAATTTGGTTTTGATGTTCATGATAGAGGAACTTAAGAGAACATTATGTAGACTGAGAAGAAAAAAAATATCTTAACTCAACAAGACAAAAATAGTACAAAAAAGGGCAAATCTTTGGTGTGTTCTTGAAATTTATTACCACATATTGAGTGACAAACAACATATCACATGTAAAAACGCAGACTTATTGGATTGATGTTTGCAGTGTGTTTTAATGTAATTGAATTTGGAAGTATTTAAATGATTTCTTACAACTAGCTTCACTACAATTGTATTTCTTGTTGTAGTGTATTTGATTAATTGGTATTCCAAAATCAATGGTCGTGAGTTTTTCTTGTATTACGTATAGAATCTGTTGATCGTAGAAATCACAAGAGTAAAAGAGTTGGAATGCGAATCGGTATTTCGTTTTATTGAATCGAACTTAGTCGGAGTTTTACAAAAATATTTCGAGGTCGGTCACGAGGTCGAGATCGGATTTCGAGCTCTCACTTTCTCTCTCTAAAAATGTACTGCAGATTTGTTTTCCCCCTTTCTCTTCTTTTCTTAAATGTAGTCGGGACCTCCTTATTTATAGACGTTTCTCGGTGGCTTTAGACTTTCCCCCGAATCCGGAAAAGTTCCGCAAATCCCGGATTAAAAGTTTTAGTCAATCTTCCCTTTCCGCAAATCAAGACCTACTTTCCGTAAAGTCGGATGTACTTTGCGGAAAGTAAAACGTACTTTNCTCCCCTCGCGGGATTTTGGTAAGGTCAAAGGACTTGAAATCGGCGGCGAGTTCCTTGACGAGTTGGAGGTAGGAACCCATTCGCTTGTTCTTCGTGTCGTACTCTCCGCTAAACTGGCTTGCGACGAGCTGAGAGTCGCAGTACGCATGTACCCGAATTGCGCCAATGGCCTTAGCCAATCGTAGTCCGGCAATTAGTGCTTCGTACTCAGCTTCGTTGTTCGAGGCATCGAATTCCAGCCGGAACGATTGTTCCAGAATTTCTCCAGTTGGTGATTGTAGGCGAATGCCTATTCCCGACCCGTGATGGCAGGATGACCCATCGACGTGGAGGGTCCATTTCTCGGTTGATGAGATGTCGGTATTGATCAACTCTTGTGGTAGTTCGATGAAGAAATCGGCAAGTACTTGGGATTTGATGGTTGTCCGGTTTTTGTAATCAATGTCGTACTCGCTGAGTTCGATGGCCCATTTGGCGAGTCTGCCGGACTGACTCGGACTATGTAGAATAGTTCTCAGTGGCTGATCGGTGAGCACAGTGATAGAATGTGATTGGAAGTACGGACGAAGCTTCCGAGCTGCAGTAACCACAGCAAACGCGAGTTTCTCAAGCGTGGGGTATCGAGCCTCGGCCTCGCCTAACGACCTGCTGATGTAGAAAATGGGCTTATGCTCGCCTCGGTCTTCCCGGACTAGCACCCCGCTGACAGCCGAGGTCGAAATCGCGATGTAAAGGTAAAGAGTTTCTCCGTCTTCAGGTTTGGCCAAGATCGGGGGAGTGGATATGTACTCCTTAAGTTGCCTGAATGCGGCTTCGCACCCAGCATCCCATTCGAGATGCTTATTTCCACGGAGTAATGCGTAGAAAGGTAGGCACTTATCCGTTGATCGGGAGATAAATCGGTTAAGTGCGGCGATACGGCCAGTCAGCCGCTGAACTTCGCGTTTCGTTGTTGGAGACGGCAGGTCGATGATCGCCGAGATCTGTTTGGGGTTCGCCTCGATCCCTCTCTGCGTTACGATATAGCCGAGGAACTCTCCGGAAGTTACCCCGAATGTGCACTTGGTCGGGTTAAGTTTCATGCCGTACTCGTTGAGTATGTCGAAACAAGTATGAAGATGGCCGATATGGTCTTTGGCGGTGAAGGACTTGACGAGCATGTCGTCGATATAGACCTCCATAGTTTTACCGAGCTGACTTGCGAACATACGATTGACGAGTCTTTGGTACGTTGCTCCGGCATTTTTAAGTCCGAATGGCATAACTTTGTAGCAGTAGATGCCCCGATCCGTGATGAATGACGTCTTCTCACGGTCATCGGGGTGCATGAGTATCTGGTTGTATCCCGAGAAGGCATCCATGAAGGATAGAAGTTCATTTCCAGCTGTGGATTCCACCAATCTATCGATATGAGGAACCGGGAAACTATCTTCCGGACAGGCTTTGTTAAGGTCGGTGAAATCAACACAAATCCTCCATTTCCTGTTTTTCTTTTTCACAACGACCGGATTAGCTAGCCAATCTGGGTATCTGACCGCGGTGATTAAGCCTGCTGCGAGTAAGCGTTCAACTTCGTCGTTGACGGCCTTCGCCTTTTCCGGACCGAGCTTGCGCCGTTTCTGCTTGACCGGTATGAAGGTAGTATCTATGCCGAGCTCGTGACACGCAATTTTTGGGTTGATCCCGATCATATCTGCGAATGACCAGGCGAATGTCGAGACGTTTCGTTTGAGGAAACGGATCAAATCGCTTTTGAATTCTTCATCCAGCGCGGATCCGATGCCAACGCATCTTTCCGTATTGCGTTCGTCGATATTGACCTGGATGATTGTCTCGCGCCGGGGTAAGTCGGGATCTAATGGATCTTCGGAAATTGGGTTCGCGTCGATAACGCATGTTCGAGCTGCCGTCCTAAGTTTGCATTCGTTGATAAAACACGTTCGGGACATTATTTGGTCGCCCTTGAGGGTGAAGACTCCAGATGGCGTCGGAAACTTCAAGCATTGATGGTAGGTCGATACGACGGCCTTCATCGCGTGGATCCAAGGTGTCCCGAGGATGGCATTGTAGATTGCCGGTCTGTCGAGAACCAAAAATCTGACCACTCGCACAAGTCCGCCTACGTAGATTGGCATTTTCGCAGTTCCCGCAGTCATGGTTTGTTCGCCTGTAAACCCGGTCAGAGGTTCAATGTTATCTTTAATGTCGGAATCCGGAAAATCCATGTCCTTCAATGTCTGTCGGAATATCACGTTTACTGAGCTGCCGGTATCGATAAGGATTCTTCCGACAGCAACGTCTCCGAGAAGCAGGTTAACGACCAGAGGGTCGTTATGCGCCATGTGGAGTCCTTCTGTATCGGCTTCGGAGAAGGTCACCGGTATCCCGCCTTCAGCGGCTCGGTTCTGCCGTCGCGCCAGAATTACTTCTCTGCTATGCTGCTTAATCGCCCGAACTGAGTAATTGCAGGTTTCGAGGGCCCCCATAATCATGTTAATGCGCTTCCGGACTTGTGGGATGGTTTGATTTTCGAGTTGGTGGTCCTCACGATCTCGTTTTGGTAGGTCGATATTAGATCTGCCATTTGATTGTCCCGAATTTCCGGTGGGGATCGGCCGACGACCGCCGTTATTATCATTACGACGGAATCTGTTGCGAGGCCGGAACGCGGCTTCGACCGGGACTTCTCCCTTTCTATACTTCAGCAAAAGGAAATCTTTTAGGTGTCGGCACTCTTCGGTCCGATGGCCCTCTCGATTGTGAAATTGGCAGAACGATTCTTCGCTTGAAGTTGGCTCGTTCGGTTCCTCGGGCCGGACCCATGTGTTCCAATGTTGTTGTGGCTGGATAGTATAGAAAGGTCGGTTTTCGCGATTCTCCTCTTTTGGCTTTTCTCTGGGTGCGACATGCTTTGATAGGGCGTACTGCTTATCCTTCGCGGTCGTCTCTTCTTGTTCGAGGATATAGACGTGCGATTTATGTAAGATATCCTCCAGAGTGTTCGGCCAGTTGCGTTTGATCTCCTTGTGAAAGTTCGACTTGTACCAGGTCGCCTTGTAGAGGGCTTCGATTGCGGCTTCGTCGTCGATGGTGCAGTTAGACACTATTGCTTTGAATCGGTTCATGAAATCACGCAATGGCTCATCGCTTCTCTGCTCGAGGGCCCATAGGTCGGCGTTCCGTGTCTTTTGCTTGATGAACATGGTGAATCGCTTGAAAAACTTGGTAGATAGTTCGGTATAGTTATCGACGGAGTGTGCGTCTAGCTGTGAGAACCAGTCGAGCGCGGTTCCGCTGAGGTTTTCTACGAAAAGTTGGCATGTGGCAGCATCTTTTTCCTCCTTGGTATCAAATCGAAAACGGTTCATCAAGATGCCGAACGAGGTCATGAAATGACGAGGGTCGGTATGTCCGTCATATGGTGTGATTTTTATTTTTTCCAAGCGTCGGACTGGGATATTGATAATCCGATGTGTGAACGGTGTCTTCTGGGTTTCTTGGATTACACGATCGATTTCGGGTGCCGAACTGGTGGCCTGATGGAATTTGGATTTCATGTCTTGAAGTTGGGCTCTGACGCTCTCAAACTTCTGGTCCAGAGACGCTTGATCGGTGATATGCGTCGCTTGGCTATCGGCGGATCGGAACGCGGGAAATCGTGCCGTTGTGCTTTGGTTTCGATTGAGCTCGGTGATGAGACTCCGACGAAGAGGAGGTGTTACTTCATCGGGTCGGAAAGGTGATGGGTTCTGTCTGAGTTCGCCGAGCTGGTCTCGAAGCTCCGTCTGGTTTGTGAATAGAGAATCAAACCGCTCATCGTTCTTTTTGGCGAGTTCGGCGAGCTGTGTTGCCAAGGCCATCAGGAGAGCAGTTTGGTCGATCGGAGCGCGGATCGTAGTGGCAGTGCTTGGCGGGACGTGCGGGGGGTCATCGTTGGCCGTCTGGTGTCGGTTTTCCGGATTAAGAATTTTGAGTTCGTCATTCTGGGTAATCTTATCGCCGAGTGTGGAACCGCTGCCGTCGAGCATCGGGGTTGTCGTAGCTTCTGTCATCGTTGGTCTTTATCGAGAGAGACTCGGAGGTCGATTGTTCACCTCAAGGTCGGAGGCCCCCCCTCCTTCTAGCGCCAATTGTTGATCGTAGAAATCACAAGAGTAAAAGAGTTGGAATGCGAATCGGTATTTCGTTTTATTGAATCGAACTTAGTCGGAGTTTTACAAAAATATTTCGAGGTCGGTCACGAGGTCGAGATCGGATTTCGAGCTCTCACTTTCTCTCTCTAAAAATGTACTGCGGATTTGTTTTCCCCCTTTCTCTTCTTTTCTTAAATGTAGTCTGGACCTCCTTATTTATAGACGTTTCTCGGTGGCTTTAGACTTTCCCCCGAATCCGAAAAAGTTCCGCAAATCCCGGATTAAAAGTTTTAGTCAATCTTCCCTTTCCGCAAATCAAGACCTACTTTCCGTAAAGTCGGATGTACTTTGCGGAAAGTAAAACGTACTTTGCGGAAAGTAAAACGTACTTTCCGCGCATTCCGGAAGTGGGTTCTGACTATGACAGGTTGAGACCGATGAGCTCGGTATGTCGTAGTTCGGCGGTCGCATGTTGATCCTTCCTTTACCGATCTCGGACCGTCGTCGATCGGATTGAAACGGACCGATCTCGGTACCGAGACGAGGATTTGATCCTTACATTTACAATCGATTATGATGAGTTCGGTTTGATTTGAGCTCGGTTGTTATTGCGTGAACTTCCTTGCCGATCTTGAATCATCGTTCATCGGATCGTGTTTTGCCGATCTAGATTCAAGTTCGGCCGATCTGGATTCAAGTTCGGCGTTCTTTCAGATTCTTATCGGTTTATCGGTTATCAGTCTCTCGCGGACCTTTCTTTCAAGTTCGGAGTTCGGCAAATGTTTCGTGGGCTTTCCTTTCGGGTTCGAGCCGTCGTCGACCGAGATTAGTTGGGCCGGTCTCGGTTCATACCGGGCTAAACCGGGAAGTGCTAAACTCACCACCAACAAAATCTAATTGCCCGCATTTCCAGACTTAACGCAATTGTCACATTATACACAATTACCCTAAGGAATCTAAGACTTCTGTTTAAATCTCAGCTAAATACAGAGGCCAATACTTCTGTTTAAATCTCAGGCCACTTACTTTCAAAAAGTATATCTCAAAGTCATCATGTTGTTGCAGGTAGGGTTTAGGGTTTAGGAACCTAGGGAATCTGAAATGTTGTACTATTGACTTTATCACTCAAGATAAGTTATAATATGGAATGTCATACTATTTGCTATCATTTGTCTTTCTTACATACAAAAGAAAATCAAACAAAAATTAATGTCAGAAGTGGGATTTGAACCCACGCCCTCTTACGAAGACCAGAACTTGAGTCTGGCGCCTTAGACCACTCGGCCATCCTGACACTTTTGCAATAATATGACACTATTTCATATATAATAAGATTTTAACCTATTGGTTTATCAACTCATACAATTCAACATGGGATTAATCTATCAGTATTGAAACAAATCCGAGCAACGAATCTAATAAATAAAGATGACTCAAGACAAATTCCAAATAGTTATCAATCTGTAATGTCGAAACAAAGTTTGGCTTCATCCCAAGGACCATTGATCTCAAACTTGTACTCTTGCATCCTTATTAGCCAATAAGGGCACACAAAATTGACAAGAACCACAAGAACAAGAAAGAGAACGAAGAAGAGTCTATGAAGCGCATAAACGGAGTACAGCGTCAAACCCATGAGAGCAAAGGAGAAGAAAAGATGCAATCCAAAGGAGAATTTCTTGATGCAGTAAGTGACGAGAGGAGCAAAGAGAAAGACTTGGAGTGAGAAGAGCATCACAGCAAAGACATGGAGCCTAGAAGGAAGGCGCGAAGCAACAAAGACGGATGCTACAATGGAAGCATTGAGAGATATGCAGCTCGTCAAATTCGGGTTTTTCAATGCTCCTGGAGCTCTAATGGTGGATCCAGAGTAATCGTGCAAGAAGAGATGGAGCAGGAGGAGGGAGACTGTGACTGCCCAAATCGAATCAGAGCTGATGGATCTCGTGAGCGTCTGGTAAATGGGAGCTAAGATGTAGAGACCCGTGGTGAAGAAGGAGATGTTAACGACGTAACGCAAGAGGAGACTCAAAGAGAGCATTTTTTCTTCGGTTAAGAGGAGAACTAAGAACCCTGATGCTAAGAGGGAGAGATCAAGTAGCAAGAGCGAGTTCTCGTCCAAAGTTGATTCAAGAGTGTGGACCCAAACCAAGACGACGAGCGCGACGATGCAGAGGTATTGAGAGATTGAGACAGAGTCTTTCATCACCTTGAGCAAATCACGCCTCACGACGTTGGCGTTCATCACCATTTCTTCCAGGAACGATTCGTCGGTGTAGTTGTCGTCGTATCCGATTTGCATCCCTCCGTAGGCTACTTTCCTCCATTTGGGTCTCGGAGTTAAGTCTCCGGCGAGATTCTTGTCCATTGGGAGGTTCCGGATTCTCGGGATCCAAAATTAGGGTTTCTACGATAGCGAGGGATGCGATTCGTCTAAGAGGAAGATCGAAGAAGCAATGAATCGAGCGGAGCAGGAACGAAGGGAAACAGCGACGACGATCTGGTGAATTTGAGATGCTTTTATTTGTAATAAGAGAAAGTAGTGGGGACTAATTGGAAATACTTGCTAACCTTTGTGGTTTTAACGCAATTCTATAACAAGATTTACCGAGATTTTGTAGCTCAAACTCCTCGAGGCATTTTTGAGGCTTTTAATGTATTTCTTTTCTTTCTTTCCGTAGTTGCCATCAAGAGAAGAAAAGAGGAGAAAGTTTAAATACATAACAGTAATATTATATATGAATTTTTGAAGTCGAAAAAAGGATAGCTAAACATGAGATTTAGAGTCAAATATATATATATATATATATGTCAAACGCAAACATCTGCAAACTCGATGAATGAGAAAATATCTCATTAAACAGAAGAACATGGAAAATAAGATTGTTGATAAAAAACAGAGAGCAACTCTTAAATGTAAATGATCAATCAAAATATGAGGCCATCAACTGCATAATGAAATTCCATTTGAAAGCCGTCGAACTCAGGTTTACAAATTCAGCCATCTTCTTCTTCTTCTTCTTCATCTTCATCTTCCTCCTCAGATGCTTCCTTCAGCCACTGTATGAACGTCTCACATTGCTGCAGATAAACTCTGTCAGCTTCATCCGCGCATGCTTTCTCTTCCGCCCATCTCAAGATCGCATCTTCTTGTAACACATCTTTCTCATACAGAACATGCAGAATCTGAGCAAACAAAGGGCCCAGCTCCCTCATAGTTTCCTGACACATCTCTTCAAATTTCATTATCACTTCTATCTGTTCATCGGTTTGCTTTACATAGAACCCAAGAAGTCCCTTCCATTTTGTTATGATACTCGCCGCATTTCTATACAACTCACTAGCAGAGTTATGCGGAGTATCAACTGCCAGTTTCATCATAGAGTAGAATGTTGCTCCAGCACAATCTGCAGATTCCATGTTGTATGACAACCGGAGTGAGTTAATCTCCAAAATTGCAAGGTCCACTGCAAAACCCTCCTCAACGGCCCTTAAGAAGGTACCTTCAACCTCTCTCTCAAAGTAACCATAGTCATCACCGGGATCATTCACATCAGTGTTAATACTATCAGCATCAGATTTCAACTCTCCAGAAGTCGGGACAACACTTTCATCATCTATGTCATCATCGTCCATGGCCTGAGTTATCTCAGCAAGTTTATCCTTGGGGATTGGTGCAACAGAATACTTCCACTCCTCATCATGAGCCCCTTCAAACACTTTCCATATGTAACCTGTTCCATCAGGACCAAGCTCAGATGCTTTGGACTCAGTTTGCAGATTTAGACCTGACAAAAGATCTGCAGTCCCGCTGCTACTGTCCGCATATTCCAGTTCTTCATCGCTGTCTTCTTTAGTAGGCTGTTGAAGCAAGGAAACCTTTGAATATGCAGGTACAACAAAGTCGCGCCCAACTACAACCTTGAAAGACAGAACAACACCAGGCTGCAGAATAGCCCCTGCTCTAATTTTCACCTCATCACAGACAATAGCGTTCCTTATCTCACACCCATCTTCAATCGTAACATTGTTCCATATGTATGAGCCTTCTATCACCACATTTGATCCAATAGAACATCCATTCCCAATAACCGAGTTCAAGATTTTATCTCCACTCCCAATTTTTGTGCCATATCCAATGACAGTGGAAGATCCAACATCAGCAGATCGTGATTGAATTGCATCAGAAGCCCGGTACATCCCTTGTCTCCCGAGCTTTAGAGGGTGATTCCCGCTGAAGTTTATATCTGGTACATACGGGTATGTCCACCTCTGGATTATATCCTTGCTAACCGTGTCATAGCTTCGGAAATTGTCAATCCTAGCAGCATAGCTCGAGTGAATCTCATGAGTGAAAATCTTGTAACCCATAATATCATCAACAAGAACACCCTTGACGAAATGACGGCGCAGATGCTGATAATCAAAGTTATCTTCAAAGAGACTAAGCACCTCAGGAGAACATATGTCAATGTAGCAATCCTGCATATCGTTGTATAGTAAAACAGATGGGTTACTATCCAGCAATGACTTATCTAAGCAAACCGTTCCCCTTGCATGATCGATCTTATCCTCCTCGTAATAAAGGAGCTGCTTTGTTAAGGGATCTACAGCAATGAATAGTTGATCCGTTCCTAGCCTTGACTGATGCGTGAGTGGCGAAGGTTTTGACTGCTTAATGACCATCGTCATGATGGCTTTCTCATCTTTCTTCTTCCTCTCTCTGTGTTCTTGAATCAAATCGGCGAGTGGCATATTGCTCACCGTATCTCCACTAACAAGAACAAAGTCACCTTGAATCTGAGACGTCTCTGTCTGTTGTTCATAGATGTAACGCAGAGCATCTCCAGCACTGATTGATTTGTGCGACTCTATCGTTCTCACCAACAAGTTTGGGTGCGAGTACCATTCGGAGTTCTTCAGATAATCGATTACCTGCATCGAGTGAGCACAGCAGAAGACGAAAACTTCTTCTATCCCAGCAGATTCGAGCCATGCCAGTGTATAATCAATCATCGGGACATTCACTAGCGGCAATAGTACCTTTGGGCGTTCTAGGGTTACGGGACGGAATTTCGTGGTGAAGCTGTCGGCGAGAAGAATGGCTTGCAACCGTTGACGACTCTGTTCCTCCGAATCATCTGAAACCCTAGCGCCGCCTTTCTTCTGAGCACCCATATCTCTCTCTCTCTCTCGCTCTTCGAGACGACCTCTCTCTGATCAATTCGATCGATAATTCACGAAGAGACCTAAAACCCTGAGTATAGTAAAAATGGAAGTTAATTTGTGGCGAATTGAGAAATCAGGATTAGATGTGCTCTTTTTAAAAAAGGTCAAGGTCTTGTTTGCAAATTCATCATTTTATGTATTTTCACGGCTATAACTAGTACTAAACAGATTACAGACGCCAAAATTAGAAAATGAAAGTTACGTAGAAAGACGAAAGCAAATTTTAACAAGTGGGGTAGATCTACTGAATGGACAGTCACAAGTTGAGGATAGTATGGAGATTCGAAGAAAAAGGAGGCTACAAAAGTACAAAACTTGTCTGAAACTTGTACTAGTCAAACAATGGAACTGATTGGTTAACTTAGATCTCCTCCATTAACTTAGGAAAGAAATCCCCAAGCTTTGAAGCAGAGAGAAATGGATGGTGAAGAGAGAGGGTACTGGAGATGGAGCAAGAGAGATTTCTTTCCTGAGGAATCTTTCCAGAGCTTGGCTAGTTACAGAGCCGCTCTGTCTCAGACATGTTCAAGGTTCAAGAACAGGTTGGTTAGTAGGTCTGATGATGAGAACGAGCGGTTCGAGCTCAGGAAACAGAGCGAGCACGAGATGAAACGTTGTCTCACGTGGTGGGATTTACTCTGGTTCGGATTCGGGTCAGTGATCGGAGCTGGAATCTTTGTCTTGACAGGTCAAGAGGCTCATGAACAAGCAGGACCAGCTATTGTCTTGTCCTATGTTGTTTCAGGTTTTTCCGCCATGCTCTCTGTCTTCTGCTACACGGAATTCGCTGTGGAAATCCCCGTGGCTGGTGCTTCGTTCGCCTATTTACGGATTGAGCTCGGGGATTTCGCCGCTTTCATCACGGCCGGAAATATACTTCTTGAGAGTATAGTTGGAACTGCAGCTGTTGCTAGAGCCTGGACTTCATATTTTGCAACTCTTCTGAATCGCAGCCCAAACGCTCTACGAATCAAAACTGACCTCACTAGTCCCGGTTTTAACCTCCTGGACCCGATAGCTGTCGTGGTTTTAGCTGTTGCAGCTACAATCGCATCGATAAGCACCCAGAAGACTTCATTGCTTAACTGGATAGCTTCTGCTATCAACACTTTAGTGATACTTTTTGTGATAATTGCGGGTTTTATCCACGCCAACACCTCGAATTTGACTCCATTCTTGCCTTATGGGCCCGAGGGAGTGTTTCGAGCAGCTGCAGTTGTGTACTTTGCATATGGGGGATTTGACAGCATAGCAACAATGGCTGAAGAAACCAAGAATCCATCAAGAGACATACCGATAGGATTACTCGGTTCAATGTCGGTAATCACGGTGATATACTGCTTGATGGCATTATCCTTGAGTATGATGCAGAAGTACACAGATATAGATCCAAACGCAGCTTACTCGGTAGCGTTCCAGAGCGTTGGAATGAAATGGGGAAAGTACTTGGTGGCTCTTGGTGCTCTCAAAGGGATGACTACTGTTCTTCTAGTAGGAGCATTGGGACAAGCACGCTACGTTACTCACATCGCAAGGACCCACATGATTCCGCCTGTATTTGCCCTCGTCCATCCCAAAACCGGAACACCGATAAACGCAAACCTCCTTGTAACAATCCCAAGTGCTCTCATTGCTTTCTTTTCAGGTTTAGATGTTTTGGCGAGCCTCCTATCGATAAGTACTCTTTTCATCTTCACAATGATGCCCATCGCACTACTCGTGAGGAGATACTACGTTAGAGAAATTACTCCAAGAGCTGATCTTCTTAAGCTTGTCATTTGCCTCTTAATCGTTGTTGCTTCTTCAATGGCTACTTCGGCTTATTGGGGAATGAGACTCAAGGGATCATGGATCGGATACACAATAACCGTTCCTTTCTGGTTCTTGGGGACATTGGGGATAGTATTCTTTGTTCCTCAGCAAAGAACTCCGAAAGTGTGGGGCGTACCGTTAGTCCCGTGGATCCCGTGCTTATCGATCGCTACAAATATCTTTCTCATGGGATCTTTGGGAGCTCAGGCATTTGTAAGGTTTGGGGTTTGCACTTTAGTCATGTTGCTATACTATTTTTTGCTTGGTCTTCATGCTACATACGATATGGCTCATCAGCAAATCGTGCCTAGATCTTAGAACCTATGAAAACAGCGAAGAAATGTAAGTCTAAAGGTCTCTTCCTTGAATAAAAACCAATCTAATGTTTGTTATTCTGCTTTCTACATGACCTGCCGCTTTCTGGCATCTGTGTAACCTGCAAAGGTAAAGACATACAAAGTTTATACCTTTTTTGGATATACATAAAAAGAGAAAGAAAAAGCTTTCCACAAGCACTTTCTATTCAAACATGAAACAGAAATTCAGGGAATATAGAAGAGAGAAAGCAAGGAGTAAAGTAGAATTGAATCCAAAACCGAAAGTCTAGTCTTTGTTCCAAAATATGTCTCTAAAGCACTCAAAAATCGCCAATTCAAATCATCCGATGATCACCAAATCATTTCATATTCCAAACTTACAACCTTTAGAAACATAATTGCAGGTCGAAACAACTTATTGGCAGCATCTTTTTAAAACCCCACAAATGTGTAAATCAAAATTGGCATTAAGGTAGCATCAACAATTCCCACATCCTATAAAATGAAACTAATTTAAGCTCAAGGGATTAAGGCAAGGCAGAAGTAGAGATGTTACTCTTGCGGCGGCGAAGACGGAGACAAGACGTTTTCCATCTTTCTCGCTCTCTCCCCGGCGGTTTGATTAACCATTTTCATAAAATTAACAAGATTTATTATGTTTTTGTGACCTTATGTTCAAACGCTTTCATAGCTCAGTTGGTTAGAGCACCCGTTTAGTAAGCGGGAGGTCTTGAGTTCAACTCTCAATGAAAGCATATAATTGTTATTTTTTACAATTTCAGTTTTTTTGCATTGCATATAACTTCCAGAACAATGGATTAACGCTTCAAAAATTTGATTCATGACCAAAAAACCCCTTTACCCGTTCTACTATTATTCCAACCAAGATTCAACGGTCTTCATTACAGACGACTAGATTTCTCATTTGCTTCGAGTCTTCATTAATGTTTTGGCTATCGAGTGGTATGTACTGAGACATAATAGACACTATCTCTAAATCCATGTAAGACTGCATTGAAATTTTGATGAAAATGTAAAAATGAGAATTGGAGTTTGATGAATGATGATGCATAAGAGAAGTCACAAGTAGCTAAGGACATTACCTTAAGATGGTACTTGTAGAATATATAAGCACCTAAAGAGATGCCTGCAACTGCGGTTAGACCCACGATTGTGAACAACCATCTGCTTCTTGATTCACTTCTTCTCTCTGCACAAGCCGGTGTGGATGTAAACATCCAGAATCGTTCTAATAATATCTAGAAACAGTTTACATCTTTTTCGACATACCTATACAAGTTTCTTGTTCTTTCATATAGAGACTGTTGTTAGAGCATTCGCATTCAGATCCTCCCCAATTGTTCTTGCATTTGCAGCCATCACATTGACAAGCTGATTGCTCTTTGCATTCATCAATGTCTAGTTATGAAGCAATCAAAGTTGGTCAGAGACAATGTCAAGGAAACTCTATTTAACCATGAAAAGATTGTCGACACATTTTCACCTTCGCATTTCAGACCATCTCCATGGAAGCCTGGAGGGCAACGACATCCTGAAGTCTCCGAGTTCTACATCGACCAATCGAAAAAGACATACAAAAAGTAAATAAAAAGTTTCAAAATTTAGCAACAAGTGGAATAAAAAGCAGCGGTCACTTAACCAAACAAGCAGAGAAAGTTTGACCCTTTCTGGTTTCAGACCAGCAGCCTCCTTCGTTCATGGAACATCTCGCAGGTCCATAAGCTGTATCAATAACAAGAAAAGGACATTTTTCAGACTAGTGAACAAAAATGTGCGATGAGATATACGAAAGAAGAAGTTTCAAGAACATACGCTTGCAGGAGGTATAACCATCTCCTTTATATTGAACACCATTGACAACCGGGCACTCGCATACTCTTCCCCTAAATGTGTCCTATTAAAATTCATGTAATTTATGAAGAAGATATGAAATAGACTGGTTAAATCATTGGTACATCGCTCCTTTTCACTATACCTTGCAAGCCGTTACATTAGATCTTTTATCTTGCCAACATCCTCCATTTGCTTCAAGACATTCATTGGTCTCTATATCTGTTTTAGAATGGAACAAGAAGAAGGGTCTGTTTAGTATGTTCTTGTCGGAATACGACTACCTTGCTCGAGGCAAGTGACTTGACCTGCATTCAAACATATCAGAGGTTCGGTTCGTTCCTTGAATCCTGAACATATAGCCTTCAGCACCGCGATTCTCTCCAGTTTACCTGAACATGGAACAGATTAAGATTATGTAGTCTTTAAACTTTGTGATTTGGTGAGAATGAAGAGCTTACCGCGATATTGAGCATTGTTGATGATCAATGTTGGAAAGATTGTGATAACCCCGCGATTCTCTTGGCCTAACTGTACTTCAAAAATGTCATGAAAGAAAGTATAAACAGCTCTGTGAATTTGAAGAAACCGCGAACCTGAAAAGCTTGCTCGGCTTTTAGAATTTCATTCTCAACATCAGCATCAGGATCACCAATGCATTTCTTGATTTTCTCAAGAGACAAACCTGATAAAACATACAAACAAAAAGCCCTGAAAACTGTTAAAGAAAGAGATGCAAGCAGATTGTGATATCTCTCATGAAAACAAAAGGCTCTTTTTACCGAGAGATTCCACGACAGTATCCGCGCATTCTTTGCTGTATTTCTTCTCCTTCATAGAACACCTGATGTTAAAATCTGTCACATAATCCCACCAGACCCAAGAACTGTTCTTCTCCTTAGCCACTCTATGAACACATAACTGTCTCAGATTCTCGTAAACGACGTCTTTCCCATTATATCCATCTTCAAAGTCTTGCTCAGGGTCAGGAGCACAATACCTCCCATGGTTTATACACTGAGTCTTACACTGCCTGCTAAGTAGAAGCTCTTTGGGACAAAACCAAGAAATGTAATGAGGTCTGAACAAAGTATGACCACCTTTTTCAAGAATCTGAGCCGTTCCCTTTAAGTTCTTAATGAAATTCATCTGTTCATTGCAGTGTACACCACATTCATCATTAGCGTTAGCCCATAGCTCATACTCAACTCTCTCATCAGGGTTTGGTATGGACTCACTCCAGTCAATCTTCAAGATTACTTCTTCTTCTCTTTCAAGAGCTTTCTTGAGGCTATCGCCGAAAGAGCGAAGGATCAAAGCCGATGGTGTGTTGATTTTTGCTATAAGGTGAGGATCTTCATCTTGGGATTCCTCTGGTGAATCCATTGTTATCAATGGCTCAACAATGTTATCTGCTAATAGAACAGCCGCGGCACCGGATTGTTGCCCGTTCCATATCTTCAAAGCAAAGTTACACACTAAAAAGTAAACAGAATAGAATTGGATTCACTTTTTTAACCATTTAAACTTCAATCACAAAGAAGCAGATGTTAACAAAAAGTCCCAAACTTTGAATCAGATTCTTGAGAACAGTCAAAATTGCATGAGTTCCTACTAAATAGTCGAAGCAAAAGCCCAAAACCCATTAGAAATACTAAGAAATAGAATGATATTCTGGCCAAGTCTCAACTTTCAATTACAGAACTTTCCTTATATAACTATCATTTCCATTCTCCAAGAAGTCTCATATGTCAATTATGATCAAGAAATTGCCACGAACAACACTAGGAACTCTCAAATTTTGTAGAGCAACTTTTACCTCCACGATCAATGAGGAGGATGGTGGGATAAGGAGACTTGGGCTTGAAGGTTTTGTTAAAGGAGTCGCATCCGTAAGTGCCTTGGCCTGCGTAGACGACGGAGCCGATCATGAAACCGCCGTAGATTGGGATGCCAAAGTTTGCGATGGCTGCGTCGTGCTTAGCTCCCATTGCCCATGAGTTAAGGATCGTCAAGCTGCTCTTCTGCAGGAAGAACCTCGCTGAAACCCCGTTGACCACCATGGTCAACGCTAGAATCAGAGCCAAGACGGTTCCTTTACTGCTTGGGGACATTGTTCTCGACAACAGCAGAATTGGGTGTCTCTCTGTTTTCGAAAGTTTCCCGTCAAAATTTCTGTCTTTTTCTCGAGGAAAAAAAAGTGATCTGAAGCTAATGTATGTGGAAGAGAAGACGAGTTGGCAGAGTCAGCGGAGCTACCATGACTCTGCAACTACAGTTTCCACACTTCTGTGTCATCATCATACATTAAATTTTTTTTTTTTTTGGAATAATTTTATGGACTATCCAGAAATTTCGAAAATTTATTTTATGGGCCTAAGAAGCCCATTCTAATAGACACAAGATCCCATTTTGAAAAGAAAAAAATTTGTGTTTTTTTTTTTTTTTGTCAAGCTCCATTTGAAAAATATCTAATAGCTATAGTATACTCCACCACGAGCCATGTATGCTCAAATATATTATTTTATAGTATAAATCAACGAGTGGTCGTCCCACAAAACACCACCACGAGCCATGTAATGCTCAAATATCTAATTGCACTTTCTTCGATGCACGCCAGCCATTAACAGCACGTGTTCATATTCATATAAGCCGCGTTCGTATTTGTTACAGATATGTATACGCGTAGAAGATATATACAGTATTCAGTTTGTATATATAATGCTGGTCTAATATGCCTGCGTTTCAACATATATCTAAACGCAAGGTTCAAAAAAAAAAAAAAACATATATCTAAACGTTTGACAAAAGAAACCAACAAACATAGCTCAAGTATGGACTTCAAGCTTAAGCTCAAGCTCAGGCCAAGCTTCTTCATCTCCTTTTTTGTTTTCATCTTACTTCTCAAAAACCCTGATTTCGGATCAGCAGCATCTAATCCTAAATGCATATCCACCGAGCGAGAAGCTCTTCTCACCTTCAAACAATCACTTACTGATCTTTCGGGTCGACTCTCTTCTTGGTCCGGACCTGACTGCTGCAACTGGAACGGTGTTCTCTGCGACGCCCGAACCAGCAGCGTTATCAAGATTGATCTCAGAAACCCCAATCAAGTAGTTAACTCCGATGAGTATAAAAGAGGTTGCTTGCGGGGTAAGATACACTCGTCTTTGACCCGTCTCAAGCTCCTAAGCTATCTGGATTTGAGTTCAAATGATTTCAATGGATTGGAGATCCCCGAGTTTATCGGCCACATCGTTACTTTAAGGTACTTGAATCTTTCTTCCTCATCGTTTTCTGGTGAAATTCCTGCGATTCTTGGGAATTTGTCGAAGCTGGAGTCGCTTGATCTGTACGCTGAGTCGTTTAGTGACTCTGGTGCGTTTGCTTTGCGCGCAAGCAACCTCGGGTGGCTTTCTGGTCTGTCTTCTTCTTTGACTTACCTCAACATGGGGTATGTGAATCTGAGCGGTGCCGGTGAAACCTGGTTACAGGATTTCAGTAGACTCTCGAAGCTGAAGGAGTTGCGTTTGTTCAATTGTGAGCTCAAGAACTTACCTCTCTCGTTGTCTTCCTCTGCCAACCTGAAGCTCCTTGAAGTTCTTGATTTGTCTGAAAACTCTCTCAGTTCGCCGATACCCAACTGGCTATTTGGTCTCACCAGCCTCAGAAAGCTATTCCTCAGATGGGACTTTCTCCAGGGTTCGATTCCTTCCGGGTTCAAGAACCTGAAGCTTCTAGAGACACTAGATCTGTCTAATAATCTGGGACTCCAGGGCGAGATTCCGTCGGTTCTTGGAGATCTTCCTCAACTGAAGTATCTAGACCTTTCTGCAAATGAACTCAATGGTCAAATCCATGGGTTTCTAGACGCCTTCTCCAGAAACAAAGGCAATAGCTTGGTCTATCTAGATGTTAGTTCCAACAAGTTAGCTGGGACATTGCCTGAGTCGCTTGGAGCGTTGAGGAATCTGCAGATTCTGGATCTTTCATCGAATTCCTTCACGGGTTCGGTACCTTCCTCGATAGGAAATATGGCGTCACTGAAGAAACTTGATCTTTCTTTCAATGCCATGAACGGGGCAATCGCAGAAAGCTTGGGGAAGCTTGAGGAGCTTGTGGATCTGAACTTGATGGCGAATACATGGGAAGGTGTTATGGGGAAGTCTCATTTCGTGAATCTTAGAAGCTTGAAAAGCATCCGCCTCACAACCGAACCAAACAGATCTCTTGTCTTAAAGTTGCCATCTACCTGGATTCCTCCTTTCAGACTGGAGTTGATCCAAATTGAGAACTGCCGGATCGGTCCTTCGTTCCCAATGTGGCTTCAAGTACAAACCAAACTCAACTTTGTCACACTCAGAAACACTGGAATTGCAGATACAATACCCGATAGCTGGTTTTCGGGAATCTCTTCTCAAGTAACTTACCTGATTCTAGCAAACAACAGAATCAAAGGTAGATTACCTCAAAAGCTTGTGTTCCCAAAGTTAAACACCATTGATTTGAGCTCCAACAACTTCGACGGCCCTTTTCCTCTCTGGTCAACAAACGCAACAGAGCTTCGACTTTACGACAACAACTTGTCGGGTTCTCTTCCACCGAACATTGATGTCTTGATGCCAAGAATGGAGAAAATCTACCTCTTTCATAACAGCTTCACGGGCAAAATCCCGTCGTCTCTATGTGAAGTCTCGGGACTGCAAATTCTCTCTCTAAGAAACAACCATTTCTCTGGTAGTTTCCCAAAATGCTGGCATCGTTCGTTCATGCTTTGGGGAATCGACGCGTCTGAGAATAACATATCAGGCGAAATACCAGAGTCTCTCGGTGTGTTACGTTCTCTCAGTGTCTTGCTTCTGAACCAGAATGCATTGGAAGGTAAAATACCAGAGAGTCTTCAGAATTGCTCTGGCCTTACAAACATTGATCTTGGAGGAAACAAGCTGACTGGGAAACTTCCATCATGGCTAAGAAAGCTGTCTTCTCTGTTCATGCTTCGCCTGCAAAGTAACTCCTTCAATGGTCAAATCCCAGATGATCTCTGCAGCGTTCCGAATCTACACATTCTGGATCTCTCAGGAAACAAGATCTCGGGCCCGATTCCAAAATGCATCAGCAATCTCACAGCCATTGCGCATGGTACAAGCTTCGAGGTGTTCCAGAATCTTGTCTTCATCGTTACAAGAGCTCGTGAATACCAAGACATAGTCAATAGCATAAATCTATCTGGAAACAACATAAACGGAGAAATCCCAGCAGAAATCTTGGAGCTCTCTTACCTTCGAATCCTGAATTTATCGAGAAACTCCATGGCAGGAAGCATTCCCGGGAAAATTTCGGAACTCGGTCACTTGGAGACGCTTGATCTATCAAGGAACAGGTTTTCTGGAGCCATTCCTCAGAGCTTGGCAGCAATATCTTCTTTGCAAAGGCTGAATCTTTCGTTCAATAAACTGGAGGGGAGCATACCAAACCTTCTTAAGTTTGAAGATCCGTCTATTTACATTGGAAACGAGTTACTCTGTGGGAAACCACTTCCTAAAAAATGTCCAAGAGACATTAATAGCAGATTGGTGTAGTTAATTGAGCAAAGACAATGTACCTGATCGTTCCCCAATAATAATAAACTTATCATAACCACTTAAAGGAACTTGGCCGCTTAAGACAAATCATTGAAATGAACAATGAAATTTCAGGTGTCATTACAGAGCCATTTCCAAATAAAACTTGGAAATTTTTGAAGAAGATTATTCCTGCACACTAATAACTACCTTACCAGGTAACTTTAAGCAGCTCAGAAGAGTCACCAGGCAGAATAAACCTGTATCCATTGTAAGAATATTCAAATTTGCTACAAAGACCTTAATTGACAACAATGTGTGTGTAAGCAATGCATTTCGAAAAAGCCAATTAAGGCTAACGTTACCGAGCTAATGCTAAAAAGAGCAGGAGGTAGTTGTGTTTGCTTGAGTCATAACTTCTAACTTCTGCAAAAAGCATCCTTTTTTTTTTCTGTGCATAAGCAGGTCCATGGCATCAACGCAAACTCATAACAAATTAATCATAATGCACTTCCCAGTTCCCATCTCTGTGCAATCCATCTAGGGAGGCTCGAAACTCCCAAACTGTGATCTGCGTCTATAGAGAGAAGAGAACAACGACGAGGTGTTTATTAGAACAGTTCTTCTCAGCTTTATCAAATTCCAATTCTACCCCTTCTGGGAATTAGGAAATATTTGAAACTTAAACCTCTACATTTTAGTTGTTGACAAAAGAGACCTCTACATTTTACTGGTTGACAAAACTCACATTCATAGTTTTTTTTTGTTTAGTGCAACTCACATTCAAAGTTTCATTTTGCAATTGGGTTTATCTCTTCTCTTTGACACTGAGGCATGAGAGAGCTTTCGATGTTGCCTTCTTTTTATTTCTTGTATGGCTGTATAAGAGAGGCATCGGCGATGATTGATGAGCCATCACCCTTGTTCATCTTTATTAAATTTTCTTTTCGCAATGTAATCAGCTCAATTATTTGACTGTCTCTTCTTTTTGAACCAACGATTACAATTGCATTAATCGGTTTTATTGAGGCTGAAACAAATAAAACTGTATTTATTATTCATACACGAGCAATGCCAAACAGAGTTTGTTTTCCGTTAACAGAATCTGACGTGGCTCAATGGTTTGGTCTGGTTTGCGATTAAACCAATTTTTTTTTTAATTGCACAGACCAAAACGACGTCGTTTTGGTCTTATTGTCGTTAAAATAAATTTCTACTGCATCAACCGAGAATCAAACGCGGTCTGTACCGTGGCAAGGTAATATTCAACCACTAGACTACTGAAGTTTTGTTGTACATTCAAACACATAACTATATATATATATATACGAAATCAAAATTCCTCAAATCAATTTCTTCTTCCTTGATTCAATTTCTTCTTCTTCTTCCTCAAATCAAACCCGTTACATGAACCATAAAAATATCGAATTCGCAGATTGATCAAGCAATTGAGAATTGAAGGGGTGTAAGCACAATATTTAGAATAAGTTCTGTTCTTGAAGGGGTGTAAAAACCCAGATCTACTAGGATTAAAAGTAGGGGTGGGCATTTCGGTTTAATTTTGGGTTCGGTTTGGGTTCGGTTCGGTTCGGTTGATTCGGGTTGTATAAAACTCTAGCCGAACTCAACCGAAATAAGTTTGGTTCGGTTTGTGTTCAGTTTGGGTTTAGTTCGGTTTGGTTTAGTTCGGTTCGGTTGTAATTTGGTTTGGTTTTAGTTCGGTTTTAAAAAAATCAACTTATAAAAACAAGAATCCCAACAAAACGTAAACAAAACGAAGCCATAAAAAAACCATTCCCTAAAGTCTAAAACCAAAAAACTTTTTAGGTTTAACCGAGAATGAGACTTTAACCGGCGCTTAACTATAAGGGTTCGTAACTTTTTAGGTTTTCTCATTTTTTAATTGAATATTTAGCTAATAGGGTTATAGAATATATATTAATCATGTTGAAAAATTAAAAGAAAAAAATGGAAGTTGAAAACAAAAAAGGAAAACGTGGGTTTATGACCGAAGATCCCACTATATGTGTTTATATTTTTAATATTATTAATTAACTAATTAACAAAAACATATTGGGTTATTGGTTCGGTTCGGTTTTAAACCGAACCGAACCGATTGGGTTATATATAGAATATGGTTTGGTTTGGGTCGGTTTAAGTTCGGTTGGTTCGGTTTGGTTCGGTTCGGTTTGGTTTTTTTGCCCATCCCTAATTAAAAGGATGATAATTTAGCAATTATGGGTTACCATTACTCGAAACACTAGAAAATTGAAGAAAAAAGAATCGTCTGAATTTTTATATTTCATTGGAAATTGAAGCATATGAACATTCAATTAAAACCGTTAAAGCGAGAGATTCTTCACAATACATGATGAAGAAACAAAACCTATTCTAAATCTAATAAAAGCCCCAAAAGAACAACATGGAAAAGAAATTGGTTGATTAATCGCCATCACCAGATGGCTTCGAAGAAGTACCAGTCTTCTTGGGGAGAAGATGGTTGTGGATGTTCGGCATCACACCTCCACTAGCAATGGTCACATCGCCGAGTAATTTACTTAGTTCCTCGTCGTTCCTCACAGCGAGTTGAATGTATCTCGGAACAATCCTAGTCTTCTTGTTGTATCTCGCCGCGTTTCCTGCCAATTCCAAAACCTAATTTCAATTTCCACCAAAAAAAACTTGAAACTTGATGATTGTTGAAACCGAAGAAGATCGGGGAATAAGAAATTGATTTGAGAAATTTTGATTTCGTATATATATATATATATAGTTATGTCATTTGAATGTACAACGAAGCACCAGTAGACTAGTGGTAGAATATTACCCTGCCACTGTACAGACCCGAGTTCGATTCTCGGCTGACATCGCAAATCAGACCAAACCATTGAGCCACTTGTCAGCCAACGGAAAACAAACTTTGTTTACGGTTTTGGTGAAATTGACTGATTTTCATAATTTCATGTAGTAAATTCAAAATTATAGGTAATTTATGATGGTTTTGGCATTGCTTGATACTTCGTGTATGTTTACGGTTTTGGTGAAATTGACTGATATATTTTCATAATTTCATGTAGTAAATTCAAAATTATAGGTAATTCATGATGATTTTGGCATTGCTTGATACCTCATGTATCAATAATCAGGAGACTAATAGTTCACGGGAGAATAGGCTAAAATCCGATTGTTCGTTACTAAAAAACAAAATGGATAAAGGATTAAGAATCTACGATCATTTAGGATGGGAAAAAAGTAAGAAAATGATGGTTCAATGCAACTTTGGATGCCAGTCTTCTCCTCCTTTACACGCAAAACTATGCCGTTTTGGATTTCCTTTTTATTTCATTTTGCCTCTTTTATCTTTTTCTTTTCCAGTTTTTGCCTTTTTAGCCTGCAGTAAATAGTTTTGAAGAATATATGAACAAACTCATGTGCAGTAACTATTTTGTAGTGGATAAATAGGCCAGTCTGTATTAATAATAATTTTAAAAATGTTCATATCAAACCAAACCAATTTAATTTCCTCATCAAGGTTATGGCAAACATAAGTAATCGAACCCGGTAAACTGAATCAAAGATTAACCCTGTTTAAGTTTGACATTTTTTCAAACTAATTTAAACCAAATGATAACCGCAGAATGCTCACCTCTTATCTGCTAATTGCATTAATTCGTTCATTATTAACTATAATCTGCAATCATATAGATCGAATGATCCAGATTTTTTTTTTGGTCAAGATCCAAAATTAATTTTAGATACTGAAAATAACTTTAATAATAGCAATAAGATTATAACCCTGAAAAAGTATACTATTATAACCCTATAAAAGAAAGTACAGTATACTATTCACTACTACTCAATACTCATCATGTTTTTTTTTTCAGTACTACTCATCATCACTTAGCTTTCGTTGACACAACATCAATGCAGGTTCGCGATGCATGTGCCATGTATTCATGGGACCTCTGAAGTCACCGAGTACTATATTTATAACTATATCAAATCAATTAAATTTGTATGGATCCATGCATGGTTGGTTCGTGATTATTAAATGCGACATGTGCCGAAAGATTTTTACTATACATACATATTGCCTTACGTTCTAAACTAAAATTTGAACTGGTTGGGAAATAAATTTATAAGTGTGTGGATTCCCCCACGCAGTTTGGCTCTTCTATATCTCAAGGATCAAGATTCTTGTCTTTTGGTTCATTTTGCTCCGGGTTGGCTCAATGGCCTTGTTCGAGAATCGAGACAACTAGTTTTCTTCAGTGTTCCATGGTTTTTTTTTCTTTCTATATATAATATGATGAATTTTTCAAGGGAAAAAAAACATATATGTATGTGTGTGTGTATGAGTGTGTGCTTAAAATATCTAATTTTTATTTTGACAAAGAAATATAATTCAAACCAAGTGGTGGTAGTGGGGTGGTTTCTTCTGACGGGAGAATCGACTAGTGGGTCTAGGTTATGGATAGATTCCTCGAGAAAGCGACTTTCATCACATTATTTCACTTGGCCATGAGCCACGCCCTACGTAAAGCGGGATATAACAAATCCCTAAAACACCGTGAAAGAGATGTAAACACTTTTTCGATTCAAAAAAAGAAATATAATTCAATACGTCAAAGTAAAATCTAGTTTGATTTATGTCGTTTTACATTTTTCTGAGTTTTTTTTTTTCGGCATTTCGACTGGCTAGAATAGAGGAATATACGAGCTGAACAAGTTTATATCAAACTTACGTATTTCGTTTGCATGGAAGATTGGAAATTCAGTAGGAATAAAAAGAAAGAGAAAGTATAAAGCATACTGAACGTGGAGCACGTCTGTCTATATATGTTTCTGTGTGTGGACGTATTTTCCTCTTTATATTGTTTCTTTTTCCTATTTTTTATATTTTTATTTTTTTCTATGCTAAAAATATATGATTTTTGTCAACAAAATATATAAGATATATTTTTCATAATGTAAAACTTCACGTAAGTGTTCAATATTCAGTCAAATAAAATGCTCAAAAAAAATATTCAGTCAAATAATCTCGTTTTATACACTGTAGTGTCTCGTTATAATTCTAGAAGCTGAGTGACTACAGATTTTTTAAAGAAAAAAGTAGTTTCTCACAAAATTATTTCGAATGATTAAATTACTGAACGACCTCAACCAATACCCCGTCATGGATTGTTTAGACACACGTGTGAAGTCACATTTTAGACTGTACTGAATTTACTGTAAGATGTAATATAATATGCTATAAGTATATATTATTTCTTGTTCATGTTAACTCCCACAAAACAATTTTACCTGCAAAATTGGAAGGTTCAAACTTTGGATCAACAGACAACATGTAACATTCAATAACTTTTGTACGTGCGAGCTCAGAAGCAAAGAGATATATTAGACTACTAGGATAAATTTTCATACAACAAGCTCTATATTATATATTTCTACCTATTGGAGATGGGATTTGGACCACTTGGGACTCCATGTTCACTGTCACTGAGCATCTTCCCCTTCTGCCATGTGGTCATCGGCCGCCGAACTCTAAACCTTTCTCTTCTTCTCCCTTCCGGCGAAGTTACCGCCACATCAGGGACGTGTTGAACATTGGAGCCAATCCGGTGAGTTTGATCAATGGTTCTTTGATGGGTTTGGAAGATTAGAGAAAGCAAGAAGAAGAGAACAAGTGAAATGATGATGTAAGGAGATCTCATCACATGTTATACCAATATTAAGATTATAAGTTTATTATATAATAATAAAACAAAAGCAACACCATCAAATGGTTTCTTTCGCTTGAGGGTTATTCGGAATTGAAGAGCTCTTGAAAGATCAAGAAATGAGTTTTGATATTTTTCTGTAAACTTAGAGCTACTAGAGAGGGAGAGGGAGAGAGATGTGTGAGATTGTGTATGCAGTTATTTTTCTTTTCTTTTGGTGTATTAATGCGTGGAAAGTGCGAGAGAAAAAGAAAGAAAATAAAAGAAAAAGCAAAGATGGTACGATTTTTTTTTTACTTTGTCTGTAGTGTGAATGTGAACTTTGAGGATTGATGGAGACTGATAAATCAAAGGGATTACAGCAATTTAAATATGACGTCAGTTTTATAAATACATTCAACGTTAACTTCTGCTTGAAAATATTTTATACTTGTATTTTTTATTTTTTATACTTGTAAAGGATTTTGATTCTGTAGGTAAAAAGTTAAAAACTGAAGGCTATCGACTTTGACGGGGAAAAAGAGACACATTTGACCAATTGATTTCGAGGTGATAATATCATATATTGTACAAGAATATTTTCTTATTTTGGGGCTTTGTGTATATTCTAGGTTTATGGTATCTTTATGATTGAGTATATATATATGAAAGAGAGCACATATTGTACATTTTGAAAGATAATAATATAATTTTTCTCCAGATCTTTTAGAGACAAACACATGCTAACCACAGTAATTTGTTTTTTTTTTACCTTATACTAGATTCTAATCAACACTCAACCAACAACAAAATTCAAACAAAAAGAAAGGGAAAGGTGGGTGAAGAAAAGGAGAAAAAGAAAAATAAATATTTACGGAAAATTAGCCACAAAAGACAAAGAGTCTCTTCCATGACAAGATTTAACGATGTCATGTTCTTATTTGGACATTTTTCATGTCACTGGTGAAAAGTTTTTTTTTTTTGGTCTTCCCGAGTATACTCTCCGAAGAACATCTCCAACCAAGACCTTTATTTTGAGGGTGGCAAATCCAAGGGTTTGAGTGCATTGCACAAATGGTAAAATTTTAAATTCATTTTTAAAAGAATTTGTATTTTACATTATGGTTTTCAATATTCACAATTATTAATTATGATGATAAAACTTTCATAAATAAATATAAAACACATAAAAAAATTATAAGCACTATTAATAAAAAAAAAGTTACACAATAATAGAAAATTACATATAAATAATAGAAAATAAAACATACACCAACCAAATGATAAAATTACATGTAAAATATCAAAATATCAAAAGTTAACACACACGGTTTATTTTGTGTAATATTTATGTAGCTTTAATTTCTTGTGTTGATTTACTTTGTGTGTTGATGTATTTTTTATCATGTTTAAGTATAAAAATGTTATGTAGTATTTCTTCTATATAGTAATTTTAATTTTAAATTTCATGTATTTATTTTATTTTTATATGTGATAATTAAATTTATAAAGATATATTTTTACATTTAAAGGATATCTAATTATATGGACTAAAATGAAAAACAAAAACAAAAAATAAGTTTATTGATAAGATATATAATTGTAGGGACTAAAAAATCAAGTAAATAGTATTTTAAGGGTTTGGATCCTCAAATTTGAGATTTCACTATTCAAAATCTTTAATATGAGGATTCAAGGATTGGTTTGGAGATGCTCTAAATTAGATGTACAAATCAAATCAATTACAAAAGAGGGAGAGTCCGAAAATTATTTACAAAATCATTGTATGTGATTATGTTACCAAACCATTTGACAACTTAAATATTCACAGCATATCATTTTTTTTTTAATAAATAACAACGCATATTTCATGGTTAGTATGGACCGACAAAAAAATGAAATACAATTTTTGAATTATTTAAATGACATTACCTATGTGAATGTTGTATTTTTGGTTTAGGTTTTTAAACCATTTTAAATAATATATATTTTTTGAAATAACAATATTTTTTGGTCATGAAACAACTTGCGTTTCATTTATAACGATTTTTACATATAGCTGATTTGAAAGAGCAGTTACATTATATAAAACTGAACACATAGAGATAGAGCAACAATAAGCTAGAATGGGTACAAACCACATATATAATGGAGGGTACGTTACGTACGTAGAAGAGAGGAGATGAGAAAGTGGCTTGTCATTAGCCATTCTCGAGGTTGAGATTGAGAGTGTTATTGGAAGGACTCGAACCAGACGTAAAAGAAGGATTGTGTCTCGTATCTCGAGTTTGAAGAGATAATACTAGTAGTCTAATCAAGAACAACTAGCTTACATCGAAAAGTCAGCTGTATGGCCTTTAAAATCTGAGTTGTAAGTCTTGAAGTAGCTGTATGCAGCCTTGTATTTCTGTGGTTCCAAAGTTCATAGACTATTATTGCTTGTATCAAGAGTTACAAATTATATATATTGAGCTTTCGGTTTGATGAGGAGGCAATAAACCATATGAGAATGACATCAAAAAGAGAAGGAGGGAGGGCTGATAGATGTGCCATGTGCGTGAGAAGAAGAATCTCATACCTCTTTTGCGCATTCACATTCGAAGTAAATATTTGTAACAAAATTTGTTAATATATTTATTAAAAAAACTCTATTGTGATAGAATAAAAGAAAATTGTAATATAGAATTCGTATATTTTTTAGAAATAAAGTATTATTCCGAATATAGAGAGAAAAAAAAAAAAAATATATATATATATATATTGTTGCGATGTCCCAAACTATGCGGTGACATCTAGATGGGTAACTATATTGACTTTGTAAAACTTGACGATGAAAACCTTGGCACTGAGTGTGGTCAGAGTGTTGCCGGTTGGTGCATGAAATTTCTTTGATATCAAACTTTGGCTCAATATCATTGATGAATTTGTAACTTATTTTCAACAAAATATTTTCGGTCGTATTGCTGTAAAACTTTAATATCACATTTCTAAAATTCAATAAAACTGATATTTCAAATCATTCATGAATAAATTTCCATATTGCAAAGACTTGAAGTAGATAGTGTCATGTAATACTTAAATTGTTGATTTAACATATATCATTACTGTTTTCATATGAATGTCCTAAATTATGAATTGATTCGCGCATTGCAACCCAATCCAGAAATCTGATTACGTATATTAAATATTGATATAATTAATTATTTTATGAAAAGATTTGAAATTCCCCTCCATCTGTATAGTATACTCATTATTTTGAGCATTCATAATCTTGAGTATAATTAACTTTTGCTCATCTTTTCGAACGTTCATTCCTCACCCAAAAGCATTTAGAGCTCTCGGAATAACACTCTTCTTCACCATAAATAACATTTTAAAATATGGATGGTTGATGATGATCTCTCTTCATCTTTTCCGTTTTCAGACCCGGGTAAAACAGGGTAAGTGGTCGCTTAGAGCCCAAAATTTTTAAAATGCAAATTTTGTGGGAATTTTTTTTTTCAGATTTTTTTTTTTGTTACACTACCAAAAAAAGACCTGATTTTTAGTTATGCGTAGGGCTTAACACAATTTTTATAAACATTAGGTAGGGTCTGTCTGTTTTCCGACTATTCCGACAAGTTGTGTAGTTTTATTATGATTGAGTGTCAAAATGGCTAAAAAAGAGACCAGACCAATGTTCAATTGTTCATGATCTCCAAACCGAACTTTGGAAGGTCCAGATTGTCATCAGCAACAAGCCCATGCATCTTCAATAAAAGGTCTCCCATAACCATCAGTGGACATAAGAATATTACCTAGTTCAAGAACATGGTTTTGTATCCAGACATATACAACTATACATATACAATGTAAGAATAATTTATAACCGGTTTTTGTTAATTTGACTCATCTCTTGTATTTTTTTTCTATTAACAAGGAAGTTCTGAGCCTTTAGCCTATAATTTCTTTTGATCTGGGAACAAGGAGTCAGTCTCCCTCCTAAAAAAAAATCCTTGAAACCAAGTGAGCCATCGCCATTGATCACCTCTCGTGTAAGTCATTAGTGAGGAAACCAAGAAAATCGTTGATCCCAACCATATTTTATGGCACTTCAATTCTTTGTTCAAAGCAAATCAACAGATCAACAGGGAATTTGTTTTATGTAAGAAAATAAAGTAAAGACATGGTTGCAGTCGTGTCACGTTGTTCAACATGTGCGACCATGTAGGATATAATAAATGCTAGAGTAATGGAGACTATGGAGTTAGATAATTTTGATTTCTTTTTAATACATAACTCAAGGAGAGGAAATTTTATTTTTCTAGAATAAAATAGACGATTAAAATTATAAAAAAAAAAAAAAAAAAAAAATTAGACGTACGATTAGACGAGTAGTTAGTGATTCCAATTTATTATATACCCTTCTACGTTAAAAGTTAAAACATTATACAACATAGTTTTAAATCACAAATCCACAGTATATAATTTTTGAGTTAGCAAAAAACAAAAATCTCTGAATCTTGTTTTAGAAAGCTATGAAGTTTTCAAAACTGTTGAATGAAAATGAAACAAACTATACTTTCACTTAAATATGATCCAAATGTTTATCTAATTTAATGGTCCCCATTCACCAACGGCTCCTTTGGACTCTCCGCTTTCGGACCCTCCACGCCTTCATCTTCATTAATTATCTAATTAGGAGTACTAACTACTAACTATAGTAAAGTTAAATGATCTTTTATTGACACTTCCAACGCTAAATACTTTCAGAAAATCATTTTTAATTGTCCTAGATGACAATTTATGCAAGCTTCCTCGAGACACTCAACATACTTGTGTCTTCGTCCGAATCTGTTTTTTACACTGTTTTTTTTATTCTTTCTTTTTTCCGACAACCTTCCAAGTTTAGAGGTGATACACACAGTTTTAACTTTATAAATAACTACCACAACAAACGAAGTAGTATATAAGTAATCGAATCCATATAGACCAAATGAAACACTACGATAATGCAAGAGTAAAACAAAGCTAAGACTAATAAAAATTGTTTGTGGTTTAATGCAAGAGTAAAACTAAAAATGACAAATAACGATGTAAATTCATTAGATAGAAACGCTAGGTCGTAGGTTAATTCGCATGAAATCAAGATTCACTAACCAGATAATCAAACAAGGAATGGATTAAGTACCGTTCTCGAACTCAAACATGAATTTATAGCTAGCCCACTGTCGTGGCACTAACTACTATATCAATCAACCTAAATATCTAAACTGTCGTTTGACCTTATAATTCTAGGCACGCATTAAAGTTTAGGTTTGATAAGTTCACAAATCGCTTTAGCATCAGCTTTCGTTGGTTAAGGACAATTTGCTCATCTATGTTCTTTTAGGAAATCTAAAACACTTTTGATGGATAGATTAATCCAAAGATCAGAAACTAGGTCGCGAGTCAAGTTCTAGCAATAAGATCAACAATAAATGAAGAACTCTAAGTGATTCACTATTCTAACAGATTTGATTCACTAAATCATGAAAATCATTTGAAAACCCTAAAACCTAACAATGAGATTACTCAGACATGGAAGCAGAGAAATCACAAAGAGAGGAAAAGGAAGACATAGTTAAATTGACAAAAGTAATAAGAGGGTTCATAAATCTTCTCCAAGTTTGTCAGAAGTGGTTCAGAGATCTTCTCCCAAGCATACAATTGAAAGAGATGAAAGATGTCTAAGAAAAATAAAGCGTGGCCGTCAACAATGGCAAAAAAAAAAAGAATAAATAGGTCTAAGACACGGTTTTTTTCAATTCCTAGGCGAAATCGGTCCAAAATAAGTGAAAATCGAAATTTCCTTTTCTTCTGCGTTGCTAAACCAGTCGGTATGGAAAGGATCGATCGATCGAAAAAACTTATGGTCGATCTTAGGAAAAGGATCGATCGATCGTTTTGGCTTCTGGTTCCATCCTGCGCATGCTTCTTCTTCTCGCCAGACTGGACTGTTTTCACTAAAACCAGCATAACTTTTGATCGCACCGTTATAATGACCTCAAAATACTTCCAAATGAAAGCTAATCCAATGCTCTATCTTGTCTTCAAATTTCAGCTCAATCCATCGGTGGAAAGTTCTTCAACTAATGTCAAACTTTTGACGTCTCTGCATGATTATGTTTCTCCGTATGCTCATTTTCATCCCAAACGACTTTTTTCTGCCAAAGTCACATCAAACCTGAAAAGACTCGATAAAATACCATAAGACTCTAAAAATAAATTTTGACTCGATAAAAGACACGAAAACAAGAGTTATAAACCGGTAAAAACACGGTTTAAACACAGAACAATTCTATGACTAGCATATTTTATTTTACTGGTCGCTATAAGAAAACCTTCCTAAAAGTAGATAAACAAAACACTGTTGTACTTAATTTCTGTTTCTTCATCGTTACCTTGTCTTTCGAGTCTAACACCACTCGTTACTCTGTTTTTTGGCTGAAACAGCGAGAAAAATCAGTGTCTTCAGTTAATCCAAAAACGAACTTTTCTTCTTTCCCCTTTGGAGAAAGAAAACGTTTTGATTTCTATTTCATTTCCTAAGATCGAGATGGGTCTTTTTGTTGTTTGTCTTCGTCTTTGTAATCGTTGACGAAACAGGTTACTCCATTTACATATAAGAATGGCGCCTTCTCAGGTAGAGATCGCCTCTTTACGATCTAACTTCCGTTGTGTCCTTGGAGATCGCAACCAACGGCACAACAACGACGACGTCGTTTTCCAAAAGAAACTGAAAGCTCAAGTGAAATCTGCGGCGATCTCCGACGAGAATTCCCGGAACAGAGTCGATTCTAGTATCGGGAACAAGCCGAAAAAGAAGAACAAAAGCCGTCTTGGATCGCCGGAGAAACCACGTACCAGAAAAGGGAACAACTTTTCCGATAGCCAGAAAACTTCGAAGAGAAACGACAATCTTGGAGGAGCTTCTTCTCTTGTGCAGATATGGGAGGCGAGGCTGAATCAATCCAACGGAGGAAACTCTCCGATCCATGGCCAATCAACAGAGAGCAATTTAGGAGTGAGCGTTCAAGAAGAAACCAACCTTTCGGCTCCATCCATCGACGGAGAATCTGAATCGGAGAACGAATCGAAGAATCCTGATCGAACGGTGGAGATTGAATCCGGGACTCTCAATTCGGTTTCTGATTCCGGAGAGAGCAAATGGGGCCGAGTCGCTGAAATTATCCGGAGACTGAAGCTAACCGCCGGCGATAATGGCGGGGCCGTCGACATGCCGATCGTAAAAACGCAGATGCTGGAGAAAAACAGTTTTCCGGTGGTTACTTGTTCGCCGCGACTCCGAGGACGGCAAGCGTTCTCCGATTTGCTTACGCGTCTGGAACGCGACCGTCACCGCGAGCTGGAGTCGCTTCTTGAACGCAACGCAGTTTCTAGGTTTCCTCAACGTGGTCGCCTCCAGGTACTTGCATTTTGAGAAACCACCCAATATTTCGACATCATTTACAAAAATAGCTCACAACTTTCTAAAGTTACAAAATTAACCAAATTTTAGTGTTAAAATCTCTCGCTTTTCCTTGTTGACACAGTCAATGTTGCGGCTAAGGAGTCTCAAACGCGGCCTAGTGATTCAAGATCGTCAACGGTCTAGCGCAAAAACACCTAATTTGAATCGCATCGAACCTGGCTCTACAGTTCTCCACCTAAGGTATGACCAAGAACCTCTGTATTCTTACAAAATCATGACTTCAGATCTCACAAATTATATCGCTGATCTCAATCTTTAAATCGTTACGCAGGGAAAAATTCCGGGCAAACGCCGCCTCTGAAGCAGAACGGAAGAAGTGTCAACAATCAACTGTAGAAACAGAGAGAAGTACTGAGAGCATGCAGTCAAAAGAAATTAGTATTCTTCTAGAAACTTCATCCACAAAGCGGTTAGGCCCTCGAAATAGCAAGATAGCGGAAGAAATGTTACGAAAGAAAGAAACTGAATCAGAGATGGGTTACCTTCAGCTGCAAGAAACCATAGTAGCAGAAGCTTCGAAAAGAAAACCTCATAACACTATCCCCCGCACCAGCGTAACTCAGCAAGAACCGCGGAAACTAGACAACGAGGACGCGAACATGGTAGAAAGCAGTACGCAGGGAACTCGAGAAACACCGTTCCTTGAGAAAAAAGAAACGTCGTTCGGATGGGAAGAGCAAGAAGAATATGAGGATGAACAGTCTTATTACGGAGAAATGAGCTACGACTGGTTTACAGAAATATCTCGGCCTCGGACTTATTGGGAAGATCTGAGGAAATCACGGTATCTGGAAGTGATGAACACTCGATCTGACAAAGAAGATATATGCAGACTAATTGAGAGGTAAAACCAAATCAAAGATTTCTTCTTTATTAATTCAAAACATATTTAATATCCTAAAATCGGTTCTCTTGATCATACAGAAGAACAGTTTCCGATTTTCTCCAGAGCGGATTGCGAGAGAAGATCGAAAAGCTCATTATGTCCCGTGTTCAGACACATCCGGTTCAGCGGATTGAGGAAGCTGGTAAAGAGGAACAGAAATGTGACATAGGCGAAGAAGAAGATGAAGTCAGAGATGACTTGAGCCAAACGTCATCTCAGGTATTTGCGCCGTCACCGGCAGGATCATGGAGTTCTCAAGACACAGGAGTTACTTCCACACCTCTGAACAATCTTCATTCCACTGTAAGGCTCTTCTTTTCTTAATGAAATGTCAGAAATATCACGATCAATATCAGTGAGATTGGCATTTAGATTTCATGGAAATGTTGCAGGAGATGGTAATTATAAGCGATTTGAGATCACAGATTTTACAGCTCCAACTAGAAATGTCGGAGCTAAGAGACTCTGTCAAAACGTGTTTGGACGTAAACGCTAGCCTTCAAAATTCAGTTCTCCGGGAAAATCCCCTGAAACGCAAATGCTGCGTTTGTAACGAAACGCAAGTTGAAACACTTCTATACAGGTAAGAAAACCAATCACCTATCTTTGGCGACTTCAAATACGGTTTTGATTTTGTTTATACGTTCCTACAAAATTTCTATTGCGCTTGATTTATGTAGGTGCGGGCACATGTGCACATGCCTGAGATGCGCAAACGAACTACAATGTAATGGCGGGAAATGCCCGATTTGTCGTGCTAAGATCCTAGACGTTGTACGCGTCTTCGTCGATCCAAGAACCTGAAATTAACCAACGGTCTAAAACGCTAACGATATTTCACTTAACACAAACGTTTTTTTTCTTCCTTTGTTTGCTTTCGAGTTTGGCTGGAGAGCGTTTGCGTTTTGGATCTGTGTCCGAGATTAATATATATGCTCTTTATAGGTGAATGACTAACCGAACCTCTTTTCTTGACGTTGAAGTTTTCTTCTTGTAAAGACACCCACACTACACATGTCTTTCACTTTCCTCCCATCAAGTTTGTACGAGGTTTAGTATTTAGTATTTACCATTTATTTATTTTGTTTTAGTATGTACCAATCTTTAAAAAATAACGTAAAAATAACCCAGTAAATTTCCAAAAAGTTTTCAATTTCGGTAAAAAAGAAAGGAGACTAATGCCAAAAACAGAGCTTCATGTTTGATGCTAAGGTGAAACATGGCTCATAATCATAATCCTTCATTGATTTTGTTACTCGGATCTAAGAAACTACAAACATATTTCACTGGTCGATCACTCGTAAATGGCGAATTAAGCTGAAAACAGAGCAAACAAAACAGAGCATTAATGTTTGAAGCGAAGATGAAAGATCGATTTTTTTTTTTCAAATGCTCATAATCATAAGTCTTTCATCGATTTGGATACTCAAGTCTAAATAGACGACAAACATTCTCTCTCCGACTCTCCCTTGTTATATACAGACCGATCATTCGTAGATACGAACATATATTATTGTAAAGTCTTAGTGCTCTGTTTTTTTTTGTGTGTGTGTGTTTCACGCGTTCTGTGCCGCTAAGAACGTATTGAAGTCATCTCTAGCTTTAAGCAGCCGTGGGGTGATACAAGATCGAGGCGAATTCGGGCACGAAACCGAGGTCGTGGTTGAGAATCTGACACGGCGTTGCGGTGACGTCTCCGCGGAACCCAGTTGTTGTCTTCCCGACAGAGAACTTCTTGTCTTTAGAACGCTTCTCAAAGCTAGACCTCTCGGATCCTTGTCGAAGAAGAAACCCGAGCTCACTGATTCTTGCATATCTCCACCGCCACATTTGACCATTTCCACCGGCAGATCAAAGTACAATCGGCCGTTTCCTTGGGTCAGAGCCGTTGTTGAAGCCCAGGAGCCACACTCGAATTTCTCGAGTGAGGCCCTTAGCGAGACAGTGGAGGTTGAGAACGATGATGCTTTGATCATTTTCTTCTTTATGGAAGAATCCTCGCTTTTTGGTGACCTCACAGGTTTTTGCTTCCCAAACCCAGGGAGGGATAAACAGAAGGCATTGCACTTGAAATCTTCTTCCTCTTCTTGGTAGAGGTTTTTCTCGGTATCCCGAGATTTTCGTAGAGAAAGCATGGATTTCTGGTGGCTAAGCTTCTTCCGTGGTTTCATCATGGGCTCGGGAAGAACAGGAAGCGGCACGGCGTTATCTCTTGGTGGTGACATCGCCAGAGGTAAGACCATTCTGAAGCTTTCCTCTTTTACCGATGGGCGCGAGATAATCGGGGAAACGGTCAGCTGGTTCTGTAGAGCCGCATTCTTCACCAAGAAATTAAAGTTAGGGTTAGGGTTAGGGTTTTCTCCGGGAAAAACGCTGAGACCCTGCCACTCGTCGTTGCTCCATTTCTGGGTTAAACCATCTTCGAACACAATCAACGCTGTAGGAGACATAACAAACTCTGAAACTTAAGACAATATACTAAAGATGATGAGCGAACAAGGTGAGGTTTTCAATTGGTAAATTAAAAAGGTGAGATTTTTAGGGTTGGGTTAGAAACCAATTAGAATTCTCCAGATATATATATATGATTGGGGAAGAAGGAAGTGGAAAGCACGTCTATGGCGGCGTGGAGAAGTAGTGACTAACATGTTGGAATTTCAATACAGAGGCGGTCTGAAGAAGAAGACACAAGATAATATTTGAATATACTAAATTAGTGTCCCCGGATTTTGACCATTAGCTTCTTATCAGTGTTATGTGAATTGTGAGGTACGTGAGGATAATCATATGAATTGTGAATCTTGACCCAAAAAAAAATTAACATAAAATGATTTCAGAATTAATAACAGAAAGGTTTTTTTTTTTTTTTTGTTGGATCATTGGATGTTAAAGTTCTTGGCAAGGAGGAGGTTGCCAAAAGAAAAACTATGATAAAGTCAATTTTACATTATCATTTAATTTATATCAATATAGAAAAAGATGAGTATCGTTGCTCATTTTACATACTGCGACGAGATGTCCATCAATTTCCTCAACGCCCTCTATTACCACTCTGTGATATCCGACGAAATAAGAGTCTCATAAAAGATGACCATAATAAATTATACTTCGTGACTCGAACAATCCTGAGTAGTGAATTAGATCGGCCCTTATTGGTTAATTTTGAATTTTTCGCAAAGCCATTCTTCGAAAACTTTTTATTTTTCTGCAGTTCATCCAAGGTTCATCAACACTTGGAAGATGGTGATCCATGCAGTTAAACTCGCATACATTTTCCCTCAGAATTACATGTGTCATCAAGCATGTGTTTCAAACCTTTGAGTTTATAAATTATTGAAATGCCAATTTTTTCATAGATTTATTGGTTAATATGGTTTACTAAAGTGTAACGAATGATCAAAATCCAATGTTCAAAATCGGTGCACAAACATATATTTTTCTTGCTTATAGCTTTTTAAATCTCAAGGCTGGCTCTGCCTGAAACTGAGCATGATACTTGTCCCTAGACTCGTTCAAGAGATTTGTGAGCTCATTAAACTTGTCGATATATTTGTTTGACATGACCAAAAGTTGGAGAAAAATGTGAAATCGAAAGAGAAAAAAAAAACAAAATCAAAGTAGAAAGCGTGTTCTCTGGAGAGGAGCAAGGGTCACTATGTGTCAAGTTGGGAAACAGTCATCTTTCTCTCTGTCCCTGGTACATGTGCGTATATTGCGATCCTTCATCACTTGGAAAAGATGAAAGAGCTCATAAACCTGATGAGAATGGACGCATACATCACTGTTACGGAGCTAATATTGAAAGTGCTTTCTGCCACATCCAGACAAATGGAATTCCTCGAGAAACTGTCAGCAACTTTGTGTGCACTGATTATCAACCTCCAAGTGCTGATGAGCCTTGGATCGAAAGAAGAAAAATCAAAAATTCTCGCATGATCAACACTTTGAAGGATGTTGTGCAAGAGCTTCAAAATTAGCTAATAGGGGCTGATTTAATTCATTACTCATAATTGTTTCATTCAGGTGATCATATTTACTGCGGTCCCAAGTCACGAAACTCTCAATTCATAGGATATCACGTTGTGGTAATAAAGGGTCACTTGCTTTATTTGTTGCTTCGTAGGAGACAGCCGAGTTTCCCTTAAACGGTGTCGTTTCTTTCTTGGTTTGCATTATCACAACGTTTTATCTTAATAAATAATTTTATTATTATTCTAAACTGTATCCATGTAGTTTTTGAGATAAAGTATTTGATTAATACTGTATACTTGAATGTAATTTTATGACTTTAAGAAATAATTATTTATGTATATGTAAATGTTTATTTTAACTTTTAGTTTTGACTAGAGATTAATAATTACTTTAAAATTTAATTTGATTTATACACAAAATGTTTTTCGTTTTTTTATTTCTATAATGTGAGTGGCTGGCTCGATTCATTTTCATATAACATTGTAAATTTTGAAAACAAATTGAATATTCATGGTCAATAATTTTATCGACGATATGTTAGTGTATTTTGTTTATGTTTTGTTCATTTATTGAGTTTTCGTCAAACCAATTGTTAATTTTTTTTTAATGTAATCCATTCTTGCTGTAATCTGCACTGTAAAGTAAAAATGAGTGAAAGTGTATATTTTTAACATATATCATTTTATGTATTTATAGTTTTGCAAGCTTGAATACAATAATTTAAAAATGTATGCTACCATGTTAAAAAAACGAGTTGATTGATTCTTTTTCTGACAAAAGTTCACAATGCCAAGCAATTTCTATAGGAATGTTACAATTGGCTTCAAATAAGAGAAATGTTGTTGATCAAGACAAGTATGTAAAATATATCGGGTAAACGATCTATTTCCCCACGAGAACTATCATATCTAGCCAGATGTTTCCCAAACTATACCCTCTTTTTATATCTTCACGAAATCAAAGTTAAAAACTTATTTTCTCCCGAAAAAAAAGTTTGAAACGTATATACCTATGGATGTTGGTTTCGACGGTTTGTGATCTAAACCGAGAGCAAACAATCAAAACCTGAAATTAAACCGAACAAAAAACCCGATCCGAACTAAAAACTTCGACCCCACTTAAAACCCGATCCGTATATTTATCCGCCTAAAATACCCAATTTTCCCAAAAATCCCCAAATTGATAATTTTGAAATTTTAAGAACCCTAAAATTGATTTTGCAAATTCGATTGAATGAATTAGATCTGGGCAACATTCATCTTTCGTCCAATCACACAACACAGCTCAAGTAATTGATATCCAAGTAATCGGCAAGTTTGTCGACTTGAAATCATGCTTGAATTGCTACTACTAGTTCTGGAAACTCTTACTGAGAATCCACTATTTATTCTTCTAATAGGTAGCTGACTTGAGCACTACAAATGGAGTTAACTATCTTATTCCATCTGCGAGAAAGAGAGCTCAAGTGTTGTCTGCAATTCAGGAGACTTCAGGCATGGACTTTTCAAATCTTGCTGAGAGGAGCGGTTACTCAAATAGCAATGAAGTTGCGCACACTATGGGGTAAGCTAAAATCTTTCCTTGTACTACTTGGTCTAAGAATCATGCACGGGAAAATAGAGAAAACTTGCTTAAATGTTTATAAACAATGCAACATTGATCTTTAAAATGTTACATTATAAAATCTTCAAAATTCCAGATTCCGTAGCCAATTCTCGGCAAATTAGATGGCCAAGCTACTCAAGCACGGTGTCGGTTATTTAGCACCGCCGTGCCTAAAACATCAACCTGAGCACCGACCTCCGTCGCTTTTTTCCGAATCGACGTAGCCGACATATCCTCGTCGGAGAATTTCTCTCCGGGAAGTTTAGCCTCGCCACTTCCTCATCCTTATTCCTTTGTAAGGTCTCTCTCTCTTCCTCGTCGTCCCGGAGACTGCCACGTCAGCTACTCAGCCGGGGAAATAGATCGTTTACTCTTTAAAAAATGGAAAAACAGCAAATGTTTTTAGCAAAAAAAAAAAAAGCAGCAACTGGTTGTATTTGATTAATGGGCCGAACATAGAAGCCCAGACTTTGAAGAGCCTTTTCGTTCTAAACCCTAAACCGGTGAAAGAGGCAAAAAATGGGTTTGCTGACTTTCTCATCTGTCTTCTTCTTCTTCTTCTTCCTCCGACCTGTCTCCTGATCCGTCGAAAAGCTCTCGTGAGTAAGTACCACCTTTCTCCAATGTCCATAAATGTGAAGGTACATAATTTTACTTCCTCATATAGTTTGCAGCCTCTCTTTTTTTTTACTTTCTTTCTTTTTCTGGGGATTCAATACCATATTGATTTTGGTTTACCTTTGGCTCCATCTGATAAGCTACCTGTGTTTTTCTTCTTCTTCTGATAAATCACCTCTTTTTAGATTTAGGGTAGTCTGAAAGTCTCCAACTTTATTCAATTTAAACACTTATAAGTAACTAGAATGGTATAGCGACTCAATTTTTCTGTTAGAATTATTGAAAAGAGATGTAACTCATCGGATTATGTTAGGCCTGGAGTCTGGAGTTTATGGATTATGAGAACAAGCTTGATCTTTTAAATTTTAGTTAACCCAAAAGAAAATAAGAAAATAGGCTTGTTCTTAAGGCATGGAAGGTTGTGTTGTTTTGATTAGTTTCTGTCATTGTTTAGGAGGAACCTGTGCTTGTGCCGAACTGCGATGTCGATAATTCAGAGCTTGCAGTGTTCAATGGAAATGGGGAAAGTGAGCTTGAGGATTTTGGGACTTGCGTTGATGTCATAACTGAGAGAGTGAATCAGGTGACAATTGCTTTTACTTGGCATCGTCACTACTTTCTTATTTTCGAGTCTCTTACCGATATATTGGAGTGCAGCTTGAGCAAAAAGTTGTGGAGGTTGAACAGTTTTACTCTACCAAAGATGGAGCAGCTCAAACAAATACTTCTAAGAGTAACTCGGGCGGGAAAAAGGTCGCTATTTCTCAACCAAACACCTCGAAATGTAACTCCGCCGGGAAAGAAAAAACAAAGGGAAAACATGTTTCTAGCCCTGAACTTATGCGTCAATTTGCAACTATTATTCGTCAGGCAAGCAAGAAAAAAATATCCCTTTTTTTTATGATATGATTTTCAGATGATGATGAAAATTCAAAGCCCTGATCTTTGATTACTTTGTTTAATGCTTCCTTAGTTTGCCAAAATTATACTGTTTACTCAGTGTTTGCAGCGTTTGAACCTTTCGTCTTCTTATACCTCTTAGATTGCTCAACACAAGTGGGCATGGCCGTTTTTGGAACCTGTTGATGTTAAAGGACTTGGACTCGATGATTATCACAAGGTTAAGACTCAAACCTTGCTATTTTACTTTGTGGGCCAAATTGATTTTATGGTTAAGTCGAAGTCCAGGCTTCCATGGAATTTCGCTGAAATGAGTGTTTTTGATAAATCTTGATAGCTTCTGTGAATTACTTAACAGGTTATAGAGAAGCCAATGGACTTGGGAACTATCAAAACTAAAATGGAGGGTTGGGAGTATACCAATGTCCGGGAGATATATGCTGATGTTAGGCTAGTTTTCAAGAACGCGATGAAATATAACGAAGAAAAAGCTGATATCTGGGTGATGGCTGAAAAACTGTTGGCGAAGTTTGAGGAGAGATGGCTTACCATAATGCCTAAACTCGTCGAAGAGGTACATCAAATCTTCATTTTCCAAGTATTGTCTTTGTAATGTCAGTGATGTGTTAAACTGCTTTGGTATGATCAGGAAAAGAAACAAGCAGAGGAAGAAGCTCAGGTGCATGCGAATAAGCAGCTTGCTCTGGAGGCTGCTCAAGCGGACAAGGCTAGGGATTTAAGCAACGAAGTAAGCAAACGCAAAACCTTTTTTTTTAGTTGTTGCTCTGTTGCAGGCCATTGATTATAGTAGCTCGGGTTTTGATCAGTTATTTTTTTTCTCGTATCCTTAGCTGTATGAGATGGATCTGCAGCTCGAGAGACTTCGGGAAACAGTAGTTCAGAGATGCAGGTACAACTAATCTCTTGTGTTAGTCATTTTACCCTTAATGAATGTTCTTAACCGAGTTTTTCGTTTGATTCTGAAATGAACAGAAAACTGTCCACTCAAGAAAAGAAGGGACTTTCTGCAGCTCTAGGTCGACTCTCTCCTGAGGATTTATCTAAGGCGCTAAAAATGGTATCAGAGAGCAACCCGAGTTTTCCGGCTGGAGCACCAGAAGTGGAACTTGACATCGATGTTCAGGTAAACACCAAAATCTTCCTTGATCCAGTTTCTTTGTTGTGGTTTTGGATCAAAATTTTGGGTTTTTAACGGGTTTTTTCTTCTTCCTTTTGTGAACAGACTGATGTTACTTTGTGGAGACTGAAGGTGTTTGTGCAAGAAGCATTGAAAGCAGCTAACAAGAGCTCTGGTGGAACAAACGCGCAAAACAACAACAATGCTGGAGAGATCAACAAGAACAATGCGAAAAGACGGAGAGAGATCTCTGATGCAATCAATAAAGCTTCAATTAAAAGAGCTAAGAAAGCTTGAATCTCTTTTCTTTTCTCTGTCTCTCTCTGTTTATTGATCAACAAGGAACAAATGAGTTTGGTGAACACCAATCTAAATTAGAGAGACCTTCCAGTTCCATTGCGCATTTGGCTTAAACGTTCAGCACAATGTAGATGTACATCTAAAGAAAAAATTATACAATGTATGAAAATCAATCTGAAACAACATGAAAATATATGGACGCTGAGCTTATTTAAATTGCTTCGGGGAGAAATCTGACAAAATCTATTTGTTTTGACTAATGAGTTTGACCCACATACTTCATCCTACGGCAGTATCGAACACAAATCTGTCAACACCAATGAGACAAATATGGAAAATCTGCTAAACTTATTATATAGATGAGAGCGAGACCTATCTTAGCTAGCTCTAAACTGCACATATGTTTACCTCAGCTTCAACTTCATTTTCATCATAGATGAATCTTTCTCCCACTGAACAAAGGCCATGTCGTCGATTCTCCAATGACCCAAATTGATAAAGGAGTCAGATTAAAATATATTATCTGATTGCAATATATATACACATATGTAACTAGGATTTAAACTCGCGATTCTGGTACGCTTCTTGTATCAGTTTCTAGTGTTAGTAAAAGTATAGTAACAAATGTTTTCGGGATATCTGTGTGATATCTTTACCTATATTTAATTCCAACATATATGCTTATAAGTTTTTGATTTGTTATAAATGTTTGTCAAGTAGTGCTTTGAAATTACTGTAAACATTCTAATGACACAAATGATGTATTTTTGGTGGTCTAAGGAAGTCATTTTCAATCATCGTCGACAAAAAAAGAGAGTCAATTATCACATCACATGTGGCGGTATCACATACATGTCATGTGCGTGCATATCTTTATATTCTTCTGTGGATGAACATTAACTGTAGATATAGTAACTCCTACGTCTCCTATTAGACTAACAATATAAAAAAATTCCTTATTGTAAATTTATATAACAAAAATAGAACTCCTTTTTTCGTGCAACAAAAAAAAAATATATATATATATACTTTCGGAGATGTTGAGTGGTTAAGATTTAAGGTCTGCCGACGTCAAGAAAACAGAGTTAACACCTAAATGGTACCAAGTTAAATTAAATAACCTAACTCACAATAAGACCTACGAATCCTAATGTCATTGAAATTGTATTCAGCATGTGACGCGATGTGATTTAAACATACTGATATAATATAAACATGAGCAGGGGCGGATCTACTGTTCACAGGATGGGGCAGGTGCCCCAGTGTTTTTTCAAATTTTAATGTAATTTTTAACTAATTTTTTTTGTTGCCCCCACTAAAAATTGTAATTATGCCCTCATTGTTTTTGGTTCATGGGCTGAACTAAAAAAAAATATTAAAGATCAAAACATTAAAACCCAAATTAAATGAATTAATATAATAATGAAAAAATCTGATAACCCACACATTATTTTTCTTTATTTGATCAAGAAACCATTATGTTTTTTTTTCTTGTCGCCAACCACTATGTTTTTAATAGCTTTTTAAAACTTATTTCTTTTTTTCTAATTTATTTATTTGTTTATTTTTAACATCTTTTTCTCTAGGTTATTATTTGTACGTCTATATACATTTTTTTGTTTAGTGTGAGTTTTTTATTTATAAAATTTTATTAAGTATTTGATGTTAGTTGTTTTTATGAGTTTTCAATTAGTTTACATAGATGGCAAGATATCAATTGGATTATTAGTAATTGAAAAATAATGACAAGTCTAGTTAGTTTATTTTTACTGCAAAAAAATAAGAGAAAATAAAAATTGTTTTATTTGATTCTTATTTATTTTGCCATCTGAAAAGCATTGATTTCATGAAATAAAGAGTTTGAAACAAAGAAAACATAGACATAAACAGCAAGCTCAAACATAAAAGAACATCAAATCATAAAAAATGTTTTATTTGCTTCTAATGAAACAATAAAAATGTTTTTTTAAATAATAAATAAACGTAAATTAATATGTTATTTTGGTTTTATTATAACACTATTTTTATTTTATTTTTTTGCCTCCATTCAAAATAGTTTCTAGATCCGCCACTGAACATGAACAAGGGACATTAATTACAACAAGTTGAAATATTATCATAGTCTTCATAGAGACATTGATATCATAATCATTGATCAAATTAATTTTCTTTTATTTCGTTCCAGAGATGAGTCCAACAAAAAAAAAATCAAACAAAACGACCAGAAAAGCTCCCATAAATAATCTAAAGTACGTAGCACATATGGATGAGAGACTCTGATCTCGTCCTATTACTTGCAATGACATATTCAAACAGTACCAATCATATTGAATGGTGATAACTATGATGCGAAGAGAGGTCTACGTACAATTTAATGGCAGAAGTTACGAACTTTAGTTTGTTTCCATGTATTATTTTTTTCCATAAACTGTATAGATCAATCTGAATGATATACAAAACTTTGGCGCGTGCCAACCGTAGTAAACACACATCAAATATTCTCACGCCCTTTAATTTTCATAGATTAAAGAAGATTTTGAAATCGAAACAAAATCAGAAATGGGAAGATAAAATACAGAACCAAAAGGTTTTGTCGACAAAAAGTTGTGATGAGTCATAAGTAGGACCAGAACCGTACGGGTAAAGCTTTAACAATCGACTGTCAGTAGGTCAGCAGAATTATGGGACCCACAACCTCCTTAAAACCGATAAAAAGGACAATGTGTGCCACGTGTCAGTGACGTGGTCCAACTGCCAATAACCGACACCAACCTCCTCGATATCCAATAAAGTACATCTCCTCGATAAGACCTTTTTATAATTAAAAAATTCAAATTCGTTAGACCTTAATCTCTTTAAAACGTACAATCCGCCGTGTTAATTGTAGTGGATATAGACTATAGTGAGACGCAAACTCGTATCAATATTAATGATTTGCACTTCCAGATGATTGGATGATTGGTTTAACAATGTTATTGGTAATTTGCACTATACCAGTTGAAACTAAAATGATTTATTGTATTAAATTTGGTTGGTTTTAGTTTTTTTTTCTATTTCCATAACTTCTGTTACTTAGAAAAAGAAAAAAAAAACTACATTGAAAAACATATATATATATTTTTTTTTTTAATAACTAAAAGAGTCTCATACTCAAATCCAGACTAATCTATGATATATAAATATATGTGTTTTGCCAAGGATGAGCGGATAGTAAAGATATGTAGATTAGAGGATTTGACCAGACCCACAAAAAGATATTCATCACTCAGAATCCACCATTAGACCCTCCACTTCTTAGTTAACAATATCAATTGGTTATAATTCACCTATTTGACTTTAATGAACTGTATTTTGACATGTGACAATAATAATAAATCGACATGGCGTGAAGTCACGAACTACCACCCCGATCAAACAGACATGGCTCGTCCACTCATGATCATTGAAAATAGTAGAGTTTTTTTTTGTTTGTTCAGAAAAAGAGAAACACTAAACTAGTACGTATATATTAATTATAGCTAAGCAATATTTAAAATTGTTATAAAATCTAACAATGTTTTGTAATTATTTTATTCAAAATAATTTTTTTTTTAAGAACTTTTAAGTTATAAACAATTACTCGAATAGAAAAGGTAAACCCAACCATTTTTATATAAACCTATATTATAGTTTGATAAAAATAACGAATTTTTTTTTTTTATTAGCATCATCGCCGAAAGAATATATTAATTTTGAATGAAAAGCGCATAATTGTTGGATCATGGCCCTTGTCAATCAGGCATCTGCTAACCAACCTATAACATCGATTTGGAACCTGTTGCAGTAAGGAAAAACATGAATCTCTTTACTACCTTCAGACGTTGATTCTCCCTTGTTCCCATGGATTTGCTGGTCGATTTGGACAGCCAGAAACCAACTGATTTTTGATGCGAGAACTTTCTTCCATGCGGAAGTGATCACACCTCGGGAGAGGAAATCTGCCCAGGAGCATCGATTCAAGAAGCAAACTCCCCGAGTTCATTAGACCGCACCAGATCTGTCGTCGACAGGTATCCTCTGCTTTGTTGATTCAGTTTGGAAACCTTCTTCAGGCGACTGTGGAATGGGCTTTGTGTACCGCTCGGCTTTGGATTCCAGCTCCGAAGATTGCTCGGACCAGAAACATGCATGGGATCACTTCAGCTCTGGTGGCGGAAGCTTGGGCGCTGCGCACGACTTTAGCTCAGGCTGCAACTCGTGATTTTACGGAGCTTCTCATCCTATCTGATTGCAAGAACCTGATTGATCTCCTCAATTCAAATGAAGATTCGATAGAACTCCCTCCATGGAGTTCTTTATGATATTAGGCTCTTAGTCTCTTAGTCTCTTTGTTCCTTACGATTTCATATCGTTTTATTCCACGAGAGTACAGTGTCGAAACCGACTCGATAGTTAAAAGAACTCTTTCGACTCTTGAAAACGCTGTTACCACTTAATTTTTTTTAATGGAAGTTCTTGACCAAAAAATAAAATGTATGCATCTCTCTACTATTAGCGGTCGATTTTTATGTATGCATCTCTCTACTATTCTTATATTCTCCCATAACAAACAAGTATATCAGCATAAAATCTCTTATCGTATAAAAACAAAATATCATGTCAAACTTCTTATAACAAATTAACGTGTGTATACTTTTGTTGTCGACAATGTTCTTTTAAAAGGGAATTGATTAAAGTAGGATAAGCTGAGCCACAAAAGAAAATGAAAATGCAACATTTGACCATGAAATTATGGTAGTCACGACGCGTGGCGTAATGTAGCATGTAGGGTAAGACTGTTGGGTTGCTTTGTCATATTTCATTGTTTTATACTCCATCTATCGATTCACAAAAAATTATTATTTTAACACATTTTACACGTATTAAAAAAACTATTAAAAGTTTCATATCATTTTTTATTAATACACTAAAAAATGTTTTCTCTCTAATTAATACACTAAAACAATAAGGTTAAAATTAGATTTTTGTTCAAAATTATACATTGAAAACATAAAACGACAATTTTTGTAAAATAAAAATAAAACCTCAAAACGACACTTTTTGTGAAACGGAATGAGTAATAATTAAAAAAAATTTCAATTTGAAACATTTTTTTTTAGAAAAAGTTGACCATAGTTCGTGAAACCATTGTTCAAAATTCTTATTTATCGTTGTTGGATTTTAAAAGCAGGTTAACTCCACTAGTACGATATTATCTGTTTTAAGTCAAATCCGCATGAATTTCTTATAAGGTATTTTTTCAAATAATTTTGTACTAATTTGAAATTATGTGATTTTGTAGACAATTAAACCATTGTCTAATATTCGGATGTGGAATTTTAATTGATTCCTCAACAATTGTCTTAGTTTAAATCCTTGATTAATTCCAAAAATAGGAATGATCTTCGCGGTGGACAGAAATGAGTTGGTTCAAGCTATTTATTGCTTGAAGAAACCACCTTTATACCAACCAGTTCATGTTGAAAGAATGTGAACTTGTCTTGTTTTCATATTATGCTACTGTTTGTGACTCAGTTAATTAAGGCTAATCAATATGCACTGTCGATAGCGGAAAGTGTTACAAGGGATATATAGACTGATATCACCAATTGTATATCGGTCACCTAAATCAACGATGGATTAGATAGAAGGTTTCTTTAGTTTATTTCCAGCCCATGTATGATGTATCAAAGATCGTTTTCTGTTTTCCGTATCTTTAGTATGTTTTGGAAACTTCTTTTTACGTTTGTATCTTAAGTATTTGAACTTTCAGATGACAAAAGAAAAAAAAAAATTTACATGCTAAACGTAAAAAAATAGAAGTGAGGCTTACATTCCCGTCCATCTACGGGATACGGAAAACAGAAAACGATTTTTGATTTTTATAGAAGTGAGGCTTACATTACATGCTAAAACATACATTTATATATGATTTTTATTATCGTATTATCTTATCAAATTGCGTTATATTTTGAACAGGTCTAACTCGGAACCTGAAATTTTTTATTAATTTATTGTATTTATTAATTTATCGAATATTAATAAATTTGTATAGTTTTTAACAGTGACATATTATAAGTCCCAATTATTGTTTGATTGGCAGAAAGTGCAACTTAAATAGCACAAAACTCTCTACCTTTATTGCTTGATTTTTGGGTTTAAATAGAAGAAATTGAAACTTTATGGTTCTTACAAGCTTTTTGATCAACTCCATGTTGTGGCTCATCAACATATTTTTATATTTATAAGAGTTCAATTTAGTTATACACTTTTTTGCTCTCGAAGTAGAATGATTACACCAAATAACCTAAAAAGTACAAATCAAACTGCTACAAGTAAAAACGCATTTTCAAAATAAAAACCAAGTATATGCAACACGATACTCTTAATCTAATAATCAACATCTATTCTCTTCTTTTTTCAACAAGTGTTTATATTTTCTAATGATTCTCTGACTAACATCCAATATTGTATTCATTTCATTCAGAAATAAAATATTAATATATTCAGTTATAGACCTATACATATATAACACATAAAAGACTCATATACATATATAAAAATAAACTGAAAAATCAACCACTCGCGATTAAAAGACACATTCAAGTACATGAGATATCATTAAAAAAGAACGTATATATTACTCATACTAAATAAATTTGACAAAAAAAAAAAAATCACACAACTACCAAACTAATTATATGAAAACCTCTTAAAAAATCATAAACATGTTTTGTTTTCCTTAAAATTATGCATTGAAAAGTTTATATAATAATCCACGCGTAGCGTGGACAAACATCTAGTCTTTATTAAAAAGATAAGGGTGTTTAATGGCAAAACTGTTAAACACATGTATTGTTAAAAATTCCTCATGTCCACCATCGTTATATATGTTTCAGATTTTTCATAAAGGACTATCATTATAGAATAGATATATGGTTAACCATCTGGCTTACAAGATTTTAGTTACCATATAAAAGATTAATATTCTTAGATAATTATAAAATATGTAGATGTATATTTTTAATATTTAATTTTTAGAGTCTCTTATTATTAAGTGTAAATGTATATATATATTTAAAATATTAAATGTAAATTAATTAGGTGGAAGAGGGTTTTCTTATTTGGGTGTTGTTGATAGGTGGAAGAAGCCAAGGGAATTGCCACTGCTTCTCTTCTCCTATAAATTGCTTCCATTCTCCTTCTCTCATACCCAACAAAAAGCCCAGCAAACAGTTTTGATTTTGAGGATATCATAATAGAATCTGTTGGAATCAAATAGTTTATTTTATTTTCGGTATGATAAAGATAAACCCATACTGTTTTTCATTTTCACTAATAAACGTACGCAGTCGCTAAAAAAAAAAAAACCCTGCCATTTTACCTCTCTCTCTTCAAGTATTCTCTGTTTCAACTTTCAAAGCTTCTGGCTTTTCTCTTTAGCCCTCTCTCTTACACTGTTTGCTCATGTCTCTCTGGTGTACCTACCCGCTCTGTCTGCGAAATATATGATCTGAACGAGATTCTGCAATTTCCCCTCTCATTGATTGCTTTGCTTTATAATCCGGTTTTGGTGACGTTAATTTGTTCAGGAGGATATAAAATCTCGTTAACAAATTGGAAAGGAGATCAAGATGAAGTACGTACTTGTAACAGGAGGTGTTGTGAGTGGATTAGGAAAAGGAATCACAACAAGCAGTATTGGTGTTCTTCTTCAGTCCTGTGGTCTTCGCGTTACTTGTATCAAAATCGGTATACGTCTCTCTTTCTTTCTTTCATTCAAGTTCAAATTAGTGATGTTTTCTTACGGAGCACTCAATCTTTTTGTCTGAATGAAATGAAACCCTTGTTTCCGATCTCTAGATCCTTATCTGAACTATGATGCTGGAACCATATCCCCTTATGAACATGGAGAAGTGTTTGTCTTAGACGATGGTAGTGAGGTAAAAAAGAAACCAAGTTTCCTCTGTTCTTCTACCTTTTGGATTTAAAAATGACTTCAACTTGAAAAAAAAAACATTTTTTGATGGAAATTCGAAAAAAGGTGGATCTTGATCTTGGAAACTACGAGAGGTTTCTAGGTTCCACATTAACTCGAGATAACAATATCACTTACGGAAAGATTCAGAAGGTTAAGTCCTACATCTCAACTACCAAATGTTTCTTTGCTAGTTAAAGAGATTTAGCTGCAACAATTCACAAAAGCTCTATTGTCACAGTATGTTATGGATAAAGAGAGGAAAGGAGATTACCTAGGGGCTACTGTTCAGGTAAATGAAAGAAAGTTTCAACCTTTTTTTTAATTTATTTTGTCATAAGCTTTGAGTTTTAAGTTTTGGTTGGTAGTGGATTTTAGATTGTTCCTCACATCACTGATACAATAAAACAATGGGTGGAGAGAGTTGCCATGATTCCTGTAGATGGAGAGGAAGGTCCTCCTGATGTTTGCATCATCGAATTAGGTGGAACTATAGGTAACCAAACCGGAAAAAACATCGAGAATTCGATTTCTTTTGTTGCTTCTTTTGTTATATAAACAGAGAAATCTTTGTGTTTGCAGGAGATAATGAATCCAGGCCTTTCACTGAAGCACTTAGCCAATTATCATACAGCGTAGGTAAGAAAATTTCCTCCTCTACCATCACTGATGCAATATTCAATTGAATCGCTTCAAATTTGAATTGGTGGTTTAAGTTCAGGACCTGAGAATTTCTGTCTGATCCACGTCACCCTCGTGCCTGTGCTCAGTGTTGTTGGTGAACAGGTTTGTATATATATCTTTACAGAAATGAAGTATAATCTATATATATGTATGTCTTTGAGAAACTTCATTTGTTCTGATTTCTTATTTCAGAAAACAAAACCAACACAGCACAGCATTAGAGATCTACGAGGCTTGGGCTTGACACCTAATATCATAGCTTGTCGAAGCACAAAGGTTTACTTGTTCATCTTGGTATCATCTCCTCTTATTCTATTATAAAAACTCAACTCTTATTTTCTCTTTTTCGGATAGGTACTTGATGAGAATGTAAAAGCAAAGTTATCTCGATTTTGCTATGTTCCGGTATGATGCATCCTGTTTTAGTTTCCCTTGTTGTCTTGTTTACTCGAAATCTCGGTTTTTTGTTCTTTTTTCTAATCAGCTTCCACACTTGTTGTTTTCAGATTCAGAATATCTTCTCTCTCTATGATGTTCACAACATCTGGCACATTCCTTTGTTTCTCAACGTACAGTGTTTCAACTACCGGGTTATATCATGTAAGCTATGAAGAAAATCATCAAAGGCAACACTTCTCTTTGTCCCTTGAAACAGGATCAGAAGGCTCATGAAGCAATCTCAAAGGTCCTGAACCTTGCTGGTATTGCTAAAGAACCTTCTCTAGAGAAATGGGCTTCAATGGTGGAAATTAGCGACAATTTACATGTACCTGTGGGTCTCAACTCCCAAATAAATCGCATAGTGTGTAGCCTTGATGTCTCTTTCTTAACCCACCAAGTCAATTTTTACAGGTGAGAATCGCTGTCGTGGGGAAATATACAGACCTCTCAGATGCCTATCTCTCTGTCTTGAAGGTAAAACTTATACATCACTTTCTCTCATGGTACATAGTCCCCTTGGTATGGTTTAATGTTTAAGTGACTTCCCGGCCCTGTCTTGTTGTTTTTCTGTCAACTTGTTTAGGCCCTCTTGCATGCTTCTGTGGCTTTTGGCAAACAACTCGTAGTTGATTTGGTTCCATCTTGTGATCTCGAAAAGACCACAAAGAAAGAGGTAAACAGATCTGATTAATGCTTTTGCTCTGTTCTTGAAAACTCTAAAAACATAATTTGTGTTTCTTTTGGGCAGAATTCACGCGCATACAAGGCTGCCTGGAAGTTACTGAAGGTTTGTTTAACGTTTTGGAAATTTCACTGGTTTAATCTTTTTGAGAAGCCTCATGAGTCTGTGAGATCGCGCGTTTCGTCTTCAAGGCGCAGATGGAGTTCTTCTCCCTGGAGGGTTTGGTGATAGGGGAGTGGAAGGGAAGATTCTTGCAGCAAAATATGCCCGAGAAAACAATATCCCTTTCCTCGGTATCTGTCTTGGGATGCAGATCGCTGTCATCGAGTTTGCACGCTCAGTTCTCTGCTTACCTGATGCAAATAGCACAGAGTTTAAACCTGAAACCCAACATCCATGCATCATTTTCATGCCCGAGGGCTCCAAGACTCACATGGGAGGCACAATGCGATTAGGCTCGAGAAGAGCCTATTTCCATGTCAAGGACAGCAAATCTGCAAGACTGTAAGAAACCATCATCAATCCAAATTACTCTGTGAATGTTAGATTAGTTATGTAAACTCTATTAATTGGTTCTTACAGATATGGGAACAAAGAATTTGTCGATGAGAGGCATCGCCATAGATACGAGGTACGAATATTTGAATAGTAATACACATTTTGGTTTCTTAAAGCTTGGCCTTTTCTTCATACTGATGATGTAACTAACTCTTTCTTGCAGGTGAATCCTGATATGGTTGCATGTTTCGAGAAGGCGGGTCTCTCTTTTGCCGCAAAAGATAAAACTGGCAAACGCATGGAGGTTGGTTTTGTCTTAACCATTTTGAATTTAAACTCGGTTTGTTACATCAAGCTTACATCTTTTACATGATATCCTCTTTTGGTAGATTGTTGAAGTTCCAAGCCATCCTTTTTTCATCGGTGCTCAATTCCATCCCGAGTACAAATCGAGACCCGGGAAGATATCTCCTTTGTTCTTAGGTCAGAATTCTTGTCATGATTCTAATCAAAAGCTTCAAACTTTTCTTCTAATCTGTTCAGCAATTCTCAATCAATTACAAATCTTGTTTCTAGGGCTAATCGCAGCATCCTGTGGTGAGCTAGATTCAGTCCTGAATCCAGTTTCCATTCACCAAGACAACAGCCAGCGTATGGTACATGGAAAAGGAACAAGGGTTGATCCTAAAATTGGTTTTTGTAATGGAGGAACCAACAAGAAATCTCAGAAACATCTTGTCCGATGTAAGACATAACAGTTACTTCAGTGACCTCTCTCTCTCCATCAGATTTCAAATAACCATTGATCTGATTTTAGGCCTCTTAACGCCATAGAATTGATTTTTGTTCCATCTTTATGGTCTTTTTTCTCCTTATCTAGGATGTTCTCTGTACAGCTGCAATAAGCTCTAGTGTCGGATTTCAGACCCCAACAAAACTAGTATTTTTTTTTTTGTTTATGGAAGAATCAAGAAACATCTGAAATCGATTTTTTTTTACTGAAAGGGATGTCATATGGATCATATGTACTGTATAGCTTTGCCGAAAAGTGAATTTAAAGAGAAAGGTGAGATAAATCGAAAAATGAAATTTTTATGCCGAATAAATCGAATCAAACCTCTAAATTTTGTAAAACTGAACAGAATAAACCGAAATTTATTGAAAAATGTTATTCTTTTATAACTTATCCGAATCCGAACTGTAACATGTCAAAGTGAACCAAACCCCATATAATTTGGTTCTAGCCCGGATTCAAAGTCCAAAAACCCAAAACCCAAAACCCAACAATTTCCAAACGAACCTAACCAAACCAAACCAAACCAAAGGAGGAAGAAGTCTGATGGCACAAAAATGTAAATAATATAAAAGTAGAGGGTTAATCTCGTAATTGGCTGAAAAAAGAAAGGAATCGCACGGTACCGTGGGCTTGGGATCATCCGCTGATTCGCTTCAGTTAAAACAGTGTGCGTTTCGTTTGGCGGTTGTTCTCCAACTTCCTCGTCTTCTCCTTCTTTCTTCTTCTCTGTCTCTGTCTCTATTTTTTATTCCTTTTTAAAAAAAAAAAAAAAAAAGTTTGTGTTTCCTTTTTCTGAGCTAATGGTTCGATAAATCCGGAGATTTAATTTCCGCACAAGTTTCTTCCATCTCCGAATCTCAACCGATCGTTTGAGGTGGTGCACTCATCTCGTTCCTCTATCTATTCAAAGACCTTATACATTACTACTTAACTAGGTCAATTAATTCCCTTTTTTCCCAAATTTGGGTATTTTATTTTTATTGTAACCGCCTATTCAATTTTTATACCTCAATTGGGGAAAAGAAATTTTGAGCTGTCATTGTGATTGGTATGAAATCTTCAGTTTTAAAAATTTCTTATCTATAATGAATTTCTTTATATGCCTATGTATTTGTTGATCCCCTGATATATTATCTTGGGAATTGGATTTAGGGTTAGGGTTCTTTGATCCCCTGGTTACTAACAACATCTTTGTCTTCTCAGTTCTTATTAGGGTCCTCTTGTTTTGTGGAGTGAAGTGATTGATTTCAATTCAATGGAACCTTTCAGTGTTGCTGCATCAGAATCTCAGATCAAAGAGGTTAGCTTTTGTTGATGATTCATCGATTAATCGCGTGTTATCGATTTGGTTTACTGCTTATTGCTACGGATCTTACACTATATTACATGCTTGATTTAACAATATTGAGACCATAGACTAGGTTTTTGCATTATATTTTTGGCCTTAAATGGCACTCCATTACTTAGTTGATTTACTAATGTTGATCCTGAGTCCTGATTTCTCCCGCACTTCGTTTCGCATTCATCGATCGATAGGCGATACTATTGTTACTTGGATTCATCGGATACCCTAATCTGCGGTTTTTCTAAGATTGGAGTTTTGTATCCTCCTGCTATCTTAATTTTCCCTTAAGGTTTTTCTCAGGCATAACATTTTACTTTTAATTTTCCTCAGGACAAGGACACTAAGGTAGAACCTCCTAATAGTCCGCGTCATCGAAAGGTATGACCGAAGTGATTCTCGGGGCGTATACTTGCTATTGATCTGATGTAGTCAAGGCTTAACAAAACCGCTTTTCTTACACATGTAGGTTCTTGCTAGATGGGACCCGGCTGAAGCGCAGAGGCCAGTCATTGATGAAGCCCCGGTATTCTACCCTTCATTAGAGGTACTGATTGTTCTCCAACTTGATTTCAGAGGTTTGGATTGATGTTTTGTTCTTCCTCATTTTTATTGTACATCTTGGTGTTTAGGAGTTTGAAGATACACTTGCTTACATAGAAAAGATACGTCCATTAGCTGAATCATTTGGTATATGTCGAATCATACCACCGTCGAATTGGTCTGCTCCTTGTCGGCTTAAGGAGAAATGTATATGGGAGGATACAAAGTTCCCCACCCGTATTCAGAATGTGGACCTGCTTCAGAACAGAGAGCCCATGAAGAAGAAGAAGAAACCTAAGGGAAGAAAACGAAAACGAAGAAGAAACTCAAGAATGGGTTCCTCCAGGAAACGATCTGGCTCTGGCTCTGTCTCTGTCTCTGAATCAGTTTCTTCTCCCGAGACGACCGAAGAAGAGAAATTTGGTTTTAACTCTGGTTCGGATTTCACTCTTGAGGAGTTTGAGAAATACGCTCGATATTTCAAAGACTCCTACTTTGAAAGAAAAGAAGACTACGTTGGAGATACAAAATGGACTCCATCTGTTGAGGAAATCGAAGGAGAATACTGGCGGATAGTTGAGCAACCAACGGATGAAGTCGAGGTACAGAATATGTTTTCTTGGTCGTTGTTAACCAATTAAACACAAACCAGACTTGTTTGTGTCTAACAGTTTTGTGATTCGATTTCCCATTGCAGGTATATTATGGAGCCGATTTGGAGAATCGAGTATTTGGAAGCGGATTTTACAAAGGAGTGGAAATGTTAACCGGAAAGAGTGATATAGACCAATACATAGCCTCTGGTTGGAACTTGAATAATTTACCGCGTCTCCCTGGTTCTGTACTCTCGTTTGAGCATTGTGATATCTCGGGTGTTCTCGTGCCATGGCTCTATGTTGGGATGTGTTTTTCCTCGTTTTGTTGGGTAAAATGACACTTTCACTGTCAAATAATTTTGTAATTTCATTTCCCAATTTCACCTAATGTTTGATATTTTGATTGGAACAGCATGTCGAAGACCATCACCTATATTCACTGAACTATCATCACTTTGGCGAGCCAAAAATATGGTACGGAGTTCCTGGAAGCCATGCAACCGCCCTCGAGAAGGCGATGAGAAAACATCTACCAGATCTCTTCGATGAACAACCTGATCTACTTCATGGACTGGTTACTCAATTTTCTCCTTCGATTTTAAAAGATGAGGGAGTCCCTGTTTATCGGGTGGTTCAGCATTCAGGAGAGTATGTTCTAACATTCCCTAGGGCATATCATGCCGGATTCAACTGCGGATTCAACTGTGCAGAAGCGGTGAATGTGGCTCCGGTTGACTGGTTGATTCACGGACAGAATGCTGTGGAATTATACAGTAAAGAGACTCGGAAAACGTCTCTATCTCATGACAAACTTCTCCTTGGAGCAGCTCATGAAGCTGTTAAGTCCCTTTGGGAACTCTCCGCTCGTGGGGAAGAAAAGACAAAGAATTTAAGATGGAAAAGTTTCTGCGGGAGGAATGGAACTCTTACTAAGGCAATCAAGACTCGGTTACAGATGGAACAGGGAAGAATTGAGGCTCTTGGAAATGGTTTCAGGTTGCTAAAGATGGAGAAGGATTTTGACTCAAACTGCGAAAGGGAATGCATCTCGTGCTTTTATGACTTGCATCTCTCGGCTTCTGGCTGCAACAAATGCTCTCCCGAAGAATATGCTTGCAGGAAACACGCGGACGATCTTTGTTCATGTGAAGGAAACGATCAGTTCATCCTTTTTCGTTACACCATGGAGGAGTTAAGCTCATTGGTCAGAGCATTGGAAGGCGAAACAGAGGATTTGAAAACTTGGGCTTCCAAAGTCGTCGAAGATTATTTAGAGACTCAGAAGGAAGAATCTGGTCTGGTCATCATTGAGGAAAAAACGCTGAAGGAAGGTGCTTTTGATCTGAATCTTGACTATCAATTGGATGGCGAGTTTAATGCTGTTTCAGAGACCCGCGATGATGCATCCATGATGAACTTTGTTGCCTATGTCGAGCCTATAAATCTCGGGTACTTGGTTTTCGGAAAGCTTTGGTGTAACAAGCATGCTATATTTCCAAAAGGTGCATCTCCCTAAACTCTTTTTTAGCCTAAAGAGTTTAATTAAGAGCTTAAGTTGCTGACGGTTTGTTTTACTTTTATTATTACAGGGTTTAAGAGTCGGGTTAAGTTCTATAACGTGCAAGATTCAATGAGAATAAGCTATTACATCTCTGAGGTTGTAGACGCAGGACTTATGGGTCCACTCTTCAGGGTAAAAGCCTTTACCAACGTTCTTATTAGTTCGTGTTCTGCTCGAAAATTTTGAAAATTGCCTTACATTGTTGTTTATCGTTTCAGGTTACTCTGGAAGAATCTCAAGACGAGAGCTTCTCTTTTGTCTCAGCTCAGGAATGCTGGGAAATGGTGTTGCAGAGAGTTAACGAAGAGATCAAAAAGCGCAGCAGCCAAGAACAAAATGTTCGTACTTTGGAAAGCATCGATGGGCTACAAATGTTCGGTTTTCTCTCCCCGTCTATAATTCAGGTAAATATAACAACTAGGGGGTGCTCAATTCGGTTTTCGGTTTATGAAATATACAAATCTAATGGATACCGAAATTCATTTGATTCGATTTAACATGGTTTTGATTTCGGGTTGGATTCGGTTTTTATCTTGAATTGGAAGGATTTCATTTTCGGTTCGGTTTCCACTGCGACGTTTTTTTTTTTTTTTTCGGCTTTCTTACACAAATTTATCATCTCCAGGCGACTGAGGCTCTTGACCCGAATCATCGGCTAGTGGAGTACTGGAACCATAAGAAACAGAGGGATTCGTTGGAAATGAAAGATTGCTTCATGTCAAACTCTTCCCTGAGCTTAACCAGAGGAAAACTTTTTGGGGTCAATTTGAAGTGAAGTTGAAGAACAAAAAGACCATCGTCAAGAATGCGACAGACAATCCTAGATATAATTTTTTATTGTTAGTTTGATTTGGCTCAATGATTTTTCTTAGAATTCGTTTAGTGAAATCTTTCGCTGATCAAGCTCGTGACTAACAAATTGTAACTTGTGTTGTTCGTCAATGAACAACAATAGTTAATTTAGTTTTAGAATTTAGAAGCTTTTGTCGCTAAGGAGATCTGTTTTAGTAGAATACAAAAGTAAGACGTAAGATAGAAAAAGATACAGAACGAATCGAATCTCCGGGCAAAGAATAAAAACTCTGTTTTTGTCTTTGAAGTCGTGGAGAATACAGTAAAACCTTTATAAATTAATAATGTTAAAACTTTCAAAATTTATTAAATTACATAGATATTAATTAATCGATAAATTAATATTTATAGAAAGAGATTGTTTTTAGTCCATAATTTTCTTTCAAAATATGTTATATTAAGAAATTTAAATGAATACATTTGTGTACCACCGGTTTGGATTTCCGAACCGTTCTAAAAATTAAATTGATCATGTTGCCCAAAAAAAAAAGAATACATTTGTGAAAATGACATGCATAAACTTGAAATATGATTAATAATCTTTGTTATCGCTTGAATGAATGTTAAAAACATATTACTATATTAGACTATCCATATGCAAATAATACATGTTCATAAGTTCAAATTTAGAAAAAAAGATGGCTAAATGTTTGCGATAAAATTGAAGACAATAAAATACAACGATACATTGGAAAGCAGTTACGCGTAAAAAAATTATTTATCAAGTCTATAATTTTTCACAAGTTTTGGATCAGGAAGACAACACTAAGAGTTATAGATGAATTAAGTAAAATTAGAAGTTTGAAGTAAAAATAAACAACACTACAATCATGTTTTAGTATTATCTTAATTATGTACGCATAAGTTTATATAATTATTAATTTATGATATTATGGGACCATATATTTACATAGGGATTTCTAAAAAATTATTATATTATTATTTTATCAAATTTTGTTATTTTTATACCGATCCGACTCGAGACCAGCAAAATTTATTATTTTATTGTGAATATTAATTTATAGAAGTTTTAGTGTAGTTAATTGGAATTCATTATAGGTTGACCGATGAGTTAGAGTGGGCCGTACCAATTCGGTTTTATCTGGTTCAACTTTAGAAACAATTCAACAAATGGTAAAACTTGAGAACCGGACAAACCTTTAAATCACTTACATTCAGTTCCCTTTTTATTCAGGGCTTTTTTGTTGTTCTTTCCCGGTACAAGAATTTAAAAACATATATTAATAGTTTCATCAAATGTGCTTGCTTTAACTTCATTGGGCTCTCTTTTATTATTTGAAATCTAATTCGCGCTATAATACTTGAATCTTTTTTATACTTATGGATAAATTAATTTCCGCTGTAGAATCATCTATTAGTTTGTTAGAGAAATAATTTTGATAGATATGCATCCTAACGTTGAAATAATTGTTTTTTTTATATATATAAAAAAACATTGAAATAATTAAGTAGTTAAAAAAGACTTTGAAATAATTGGTTCAAAACACTCACAAGTTACATGATCTTTGACTTTGAGAATAGAAATAAGTGGTTGTAGTGAGGTGGTTCCCTCTCGGGGTGAGTGTCGGTTCTATTTGTCCAGGCCAAGGTTCGATTTCTCCCGGGCATGGAATTATCACATTAACGTTTGGTCACGTGGGGTGTAATTGGGCGGTTTCATGCTCCACCAGAGGATTAGTCGGGTGTTCTCAGGCCTCGGATACCTCGGGTGCTAATCAAAAAAAAAAAAAAAGAACAGAGAAGCAAGAATTGCCGAATTGGTGAAAAGTAGGACGACACAGTTCGCTAAAAATTAGAAAATTTGGCTTAACTAGTTTAAAAGTTTGGATCCATTAGTTTAAAATTTATCTAAAATATACGGTCAACCATATTAATTAGAATTACCATGAAATTATAAAAACAACACATCCAACTTGGGCCATTCACACACTTTTACTTAGATACGCCGTCGTTTAATTAGACTTCACTCGGAGTCTCGCACTCTTAAATTTCATCGACATGAGAATGAGAGTGAGGGTGAGAGAGATTTTTCCGGTGCTAGGAACTCAAATCGAAGTCTTTATTTATTAGATCAACATTGTATTACACTAATTACACCGTTACACGACATATCTTATATCATCTAGTACACATGATCATTATCGATAATACCATGAGTTTATTCCAACGGGATAATTAATATTATTATAACGGCGTTAACCTTTAAAATCACGGAGGTGGCGGCGCGAGGAATGGCAGGGGAGGAAACCTAAAGACAGGGAAACCGGGAAGAGATGCCGGAGGTGATGAAGATGACGGTGACGGTAACGGAAACGGTAAACGTGGAACATTTCCAGGGAACGGAGGAAAAACTGACGGTAACGGAAACGGTAAACGTGGAACATTTCCAGGGAACGGAGGAAAAAGTGACGGTAACGGAGGAACACCGCCAAAGGGCAAGCCCGGTGGAAACAGGTATTTCACTTCGTCGGTCGGATTCTGATCGTTGAGGCGGCGAGCTGCTGTTGTTTCCGGCGTGAGGTGGAAGATCAAGATTAGGGTTAGGGCTAAAGTGGTGACTGAAGAAGCCATTTGTTTCTGTGTTTTTTCTTATGCTTATGTCTGTTGTAATAGCAGAAGTTTAGTGTGAGTATATATAGGCCAATTTTTTTTTTTTTTCACAGAACTTAACGAGCTCAGCTTTTTATTTATTTTAAAATCTGTATATATTTTACCAACCATGTATCTGCATATTGTAGATTGCAGTCACTTGTATAGATATGGTTCTTTATAACTTGGATTAGCTAGGGAATTACTCTCTCTCCCCCGTTATTAATTGATGTTATGGAGTGTATTTTTCGTATACAGTGCTACGATAAATTGGTAAATACTTTTAAAATTTGATGTTTTAGTCTGTTTAGTTTACAATTATTTCAGAGAGGAAAAGGAAAATTAAATAATTGGAATTTGAACTAGAATAGGTTTACAAATAAAATATCATGTGAATATTTCACATAAATTAAAATTGATTACTAAATTTTTGAAATGTAAATTGAAAGTGAAAACCCAAATCTAAACCGTATATGACATTGATAATGTTCTTTTTCTTGAAAAAAAAATTAAAGCATGTATATATATATATATATACACACACAAACACAATTAATTGGTGCCAATATTTGTGTAACATGGTATGTACCAAATTGAAAATAGGTGGACTGATTTAACAACTACAAATGCATGTGTATCGCATGTTGGCTGTTGCATACTTTCCACACACAAAAAAAAAGTAATTTTAACATGAAACTTGGTTGAAGAAAAAGAGAAACATGACAACTGACTAATTAAACAATAAATATAGAGGCATGCACATGAACATGTGTCTCTCATGCAGTTTGGTTAGAGCTCATTGAATTCGTCTAATTATATCTAAACCGGCTGTATGTTTACATGTTAACATTCACATTTCATTATCCTATTTATTGTAAATAATCTCTTATGAGTTATGACTATTTTTTTCAATGAGTTTCTTACAAAATTAGTCACGGTCAGCCAGCCGACAAACAAAAAAAAAAAAAATAGGCGCTGTTTATTACTATTATTATTATGGGTCGTCAGGCTCTGTTTATTCTTAAGAAGGGATTTACGTGTGTGATGAATTGTTTTACTGAGTTGTTGAATGTTAGGTCATATGTGTGGTATTGTTCAAGTATTGAGGTAGTTTGTAGTTAGTCTTACAGGTTGTATGTAGACGGTGATTATTGTCTTTACCAAGTATTTTCGTACTCACCTCTCTTTAAATCTTGCAGGTAATGTTCACACTTGAGACTAGTGTCTACTGTCTAGGATGCATTGGGTCAAGGAAGATCGGGTCGGTTTTGGGAATTGGGTGTTGATTTTAAAATGTTAAAGTTGTTTGAGTTTAAATAAGTTCATTGGACTTTTGCATTGACAATGACCGTACCATGAGACTAGTTTCAGAGATACCTCAATCTGAATTCTGGTATACACTCTATAGGGCAGGTGGGGTGTCACATTTTTCTTCAAAGGCAACATCGGCTCAGAGTTAAGGGTTCGGCTTAGGGACTGGTTCACTTCGAGGACTGGGGTTTGTGTCGTCATCGTCATCGATGGAAGGCAGGTGAAATCGAGTCATCCAGAGGTGAGAATAATTCTTTTAGGTTTATAGAAGTTACTACCAAAAGCTAGCAGCATTACAGAAACATATTCTTGAATATGTCACATTCTTCTATAGCTTTCCATGCGTCGGCAATGTGTTAGTTTGTCTTCAAATTCTGTCATCATGACTATTGGCTCGGTGTTTAAAAATAGATTTGCAATAACAATCTGCGAGAATTTCAAGAGATAGAAGGATCAGAGAGAGGAACACGCTTTGTCCCCGTCAAGCGTAAACGGATCAATAATCTTTATGTGGAGATGTAATAGAGGGACCTAAACCTGCTCATGAATTGGGAAGAAGCCGACCATTGTACATCTTGTCGAGTAGCTCACGAGCACCAGGCCTTCTAAGAAGGCCTTTGTTGTTTGGTAAACCTGTACCCAAACAGACCGGACAAACAAGCTTGCCTCGACCTGTTTGCAAATAGGATCCACCAATTAATCAGGGAAATTCGTTGTTTCGCCGCATAACCAAACCAAACCAAAGAAATATTGGGAAAGAGACACAAACCGTAACAGTTTGGACATTCCGTAAACTCATATACATCTTTGGCACGTTTTCGGTTGAGAGCTTTCCATTTTCCTGTACCGCCACACATATCACCTAAATCATAAAAAAATAAACATATAACACGCAAATTAAAACCAAAACAAGCATCAATATTAAGCTCATGGGGCATTTATTAGCATATCAAATGGAAACAAAGAATCACTACGACCTTTAACATAGAAAGGAGTATCTCACGCATTCACGAAACGTATCACATATCGCACCGAAAGCACTATTTTTGAACGTCACAATTTGATCGCACCGAAAGACAAATAAAAGTTTCTAATGAAACACAAGGCAAATAATAGTACTACCTACTATACAAATATACGTTCAAGGATATGTTTGTATCTCAGATTCCCAGAGAAGAAGCTAAACTTAAAAATACAAACAAAGAAGTGTCACTCACAAAGAACAGCACCAATGCCCTGACAGTTACGGCAAACTCCTGGTTTCTTGTCTAACGCGGCTGCGTTTTGTACAGAGACAAAGGTATAAGCATTGTTAATTAAAGCTGGAGATAAGCACACACATGTCATCCACTGTCTTCGTGACAACGATTTCTGATCTCTCTGCAGCCAAGAACACAAACTTGTTAAGTTACCACATAGCAGAAATTAAGGCTCAGACTCGAGATTTTTCTTAGCATAATGGAAGCACTTGCATACACAACCATAGTTTGTGAACTACAATTAGCTAAACTCCCAATTTACAGTATACATTAAACAGTAACAAAGACACACTACTGTTGATTTAACCAGTTTGTAGCAGAACTAAAGAGTAAGACTTGAAATGTTTCTTAGCATCATAAAAGAAGCAAAAGCATAGCTTTTTAACTAGAGAATGTAACCAATCAACTAGGTGGTGTTTACTGTAACAGAGGTACGCTGTTTATTTGCTTATTATCATTAGTGAATCAAATAACTTAAATAAACTAAAAATGTTTAAAGTCAGAAATATAACAAGAACTTGTAACTCTTAGCTCCGACTCGTGAGGAGTCGAAACGATCAATTGGAAACTTTTGCAGCTGATACAAACGCTTGTAAGAAGAAGAGAAAGATACCAAGTGGATTTTTAAAAAAAACTCATACGTTGCAGGAAATCAAAGAGGAATTGAAAGTGATATATCTACACAAGAGAAAATCTCAGCTGACACAGTAACAAACAAGGATATTGAACGAAGAAGGCCAATTTATATAATATTAACCTGGGTTTTGTTCGTAGTATCCGACGAAGAATCCAAATCGTTGGAATCGAAGCTCTGATTCTCCGGGCATGATTTCGCATTGATACGAACTCGATTCCGGTTTGGTGCGGCTAAACGAAACACGAGTGTCACAAAATTCGGATTAGAAGGAGGATAATAACAACAATGTCGAAAGTGAATAGAGAGATAAAAGGATGTTACAGAGGAACGGAGAGGCTGTATGCAGACGCGAAGGGAGTGCAAAGAGATGAGATGAAGCCGCCATTTTCTGTCTGCGGTCATAATTTTACTGGCCGGCCAGACCAAACAATCTATATGTTTCAGATTTTTTTTTTTTTTTTACACGGATTTTATTATTTTAACAGCCTCGTAAAATTGTTTTTCCAATCCATTTTCATTGAACAAAAAAAGTAGAGATGAAAAAAAAAAATACAAGTAGAGATGTAAAACATTACTACAAGTGTAAAAAAAACAAAAAAGGCCGACCAAGCCCGTTAGGCCTGCTCCGAGATGTGGCCCAAAAAAAATTGAAAAATTGATCGGTGCATAGCTAAAAAATTGGTGCTACGGTGATATGGTTGTTGAGGTGGTGATGTTTATGAGTCTTCTGACTTAGGGTGGTTCTTTGCAACTTGCAAGAACAATTCAATTTTAAAATACTAAATTATTTTTTATAAAGAATGCGTAAAATATTAAAAAAAAAAAAAGTAATAACATGATAAACAAAATTATAGAACGAGGAATATATGGTGGAGGGATATAATAAAGTCAATGTGCATGGAACTGACGGTTGCTTTGCTTGTTGAAGATGTAGTTGTAAACTTGTCTAATGTAATGGAGTCAACATATACATGGTTTCTAGCCGATTATTTTTCTTTATAAAAAAATGGTCCAATGTCTAATTATAATTCGAAAGAAAGTTATCAGTTTGTATATTTTTCGAGAGGCATATTATGGCTAAAAACAAAAAAATGGTGAGTATGTCATATAGTAACATAATAGTGAAAACACTAACTATATTAAACTTTTAATCTAAATGTGAAATACTATAAAAAAAAACTGATTTATGTGGATAATCAAGACGAACTCGACTAATCTTACATACATATATGCAAAATTCATGTGGCACCTATATACCATGTTAGGATCGGGACCTCCGTCACCATACTAGAGCCTCAAATCAAGAGCTTCTTGTTTTTTCGCTTCGTCTTTTTATTCTTTTTTCGATTTTTGCCAATCTAAAAGATGAATTGAAAAAATCGATATGGCAATTGAGAATGGTACTCTACTACTCTTACTCTTAAGAACCGAGAAGAACTACCATCAGAAAACCAAATAATACCGTTGAACATGCTTAATTTAATATGCTTCGCGGACATTATATGGTTGCTTCTTGTCTATATGAAATTAGTACTTAAGAGGGTTGGCCATATGGAGACATCACTTTGAAAATGAAAAATTAATATAAAGATACATAATATTTTGAAACAATTTGGTTTTATGATAAGTAACCGTACAAAATATTTTTTAATATTGTTAAAAACGATTAAAAGTGATTAGATTTGATAGAGTTAGGGTATATTTAAGTTTTTTTCCCTTTTTATAACTAGGGCATCTGAGAATTTTGCTCTTCTTTAAAAAAAAGGGCATCTGACTGAGCACTTGATCCCTCATGAGTTTTATCAGAAGAAATATACCAAACCACTGAAAGACACGACTGACTTTGTCAAAAGCAAGTTCCATGGCCTTCAATCTTTGACCGAACCGCAAGTTATTCCCAGGTAGGGCCAAATTCAGATAGGCTTTCGCTTGGATGATTTTGTCTCGGATCTCGAAGATCGAAGGCCATGGAGCTTGCTTTTTACAAAGTCAGTCGTGTCTTTCACAACTCCTTGCCATGACTTATAAAACTGAAGAACAAGCTAGTGCGATCTTTGTGTCGGTGGTTTTTAATCTAATAATGCTGCATTGTTAAAAATAAAATTAAATAAAAATTAAAGACCACCGACATGTTCCTACCCAATTTGGAGCTACTTTGAATTTGCAAAGTGCTTAAACACAACATAGTTTTGTGGGAATTTCGAATCTGCTGAGAGTTCTCTAAACATTCGAGTTCTGAAGCTCTTGCAGCTGAACTAAACTAGGCTGTGTACTTTCAGAATCAAAATGCTGAATTTTGGTAGAACAAGAATCCAAGGGAGGCAGAACAGATCCATGTCTTTTGAAGGTGAGAGGATTAATGCTTTCAGACTTATATCTGAATTTTTGCTTTTCTTTTTTTTGGGAATAACTCTGTCTGAAGCTTATTTTGCTTTCTGGGGTACAAGTAGACATCAGTGGTTGGTTAGTTGATAGAGGTTTCAGATTTTCTGTGGTTTGTTAGTTCCAAAGTCAGAAACTTTTGTTGTGTTTCTAATTTGTATTCAGAATTGACATATCTTGGTGATTTTTGGAGTGTAGGATTAGATTATGCAGACCCGAAGAAGAGCAACAATTACATGGGGAAGATTGTTTTGGCTGTTTCCCTTACAGCAATGTGCATTTTCTTGCTCAAGCAATCCCCAACTTTCGACACCCTGAGCGTGGTACTACTTCTTACAATGCTATTGATACAATTTCTTATTTTTGGGGTAGTAATGTTTTGAGTGGTTGTATGTATGTTTTCTTCCATCTTTCAGTTTTCTCGACATGAACCAGGAGTTACCCATGTTCTAGTCACTGGTGGTGCAGGATATATCGGCTCACATGCAGCTTTACGCCTTCTAAAAGATTCATACCGTGTAACCATTGTGGTATATATCTTTGTTGCCTTACTATATTTATGCTATTGACTCTTGTGCTCGGTGTTTCATCTTCTTGTGTTGCATTCTAAGTAAAAGGTAAATCGTTTGTGTTTTTGGCAGGACAATCTATCACGTGGCAACCTCGGTGCAGTCAAGATCTTGCTACAACTGTTTCCGGAACCTGGAAGGCTTCAATTCATTTATGCTGATCATGGAGACGCAAATGCGGTATCCTTCATTGATGTTCTAGATAATAAGACCCTGCAAAACAAATAGCAAGCTTTTTTTTTGTTTTTTCTTAACAAGAAATTCTTTTAGGTCAACAAAATATTTTCTGAAAACGCATTTGACGCTGTGATGCATTTCGCCGCTGTTGCTTATGTTGGGGAAAGCACACAATTTCCTCTCAAGTGAGAATTTTTTTAAAATGTTCTCAAAAAGATTTTATCTTTACTGTCAAATTGATGTGAATCTCATATAGTAGCTGGTGTTATGTCATTTGCAGGTAGTATCACAATATCACATCGAACACATTGGTAGTTCTAGAGACAATGGCTGCTCACGGTGTGAAGACTTTGATATATTCAAGCACATGTGCTACTTATGGAGAGCCTGAGAAGATGCCAATAACAGAGGAAACTCCTCAGGTCCCAATCAATCCATATGGAAAGGCTAAGAAGATGGCAGAAGATATCATCTTGGATTTCTCCAAGAATTCCAATATGGCGGTTATGATCCTGAGGTTGTTGGTTTTATTCTTTGTTATGTGTCTCTGTGTGTGCGCAGGCTCTGTGTTTGTTTTCTCTTCCCCTGAAGTTGACTTGCTTCTTTCTTCAAATCGGTTTTTTCAGATATTTCAATGTGATTGGGTCTGATCCTGAGGGCAGGCTGGGTGAAGCTCCAAGGCCTGAACTCAGAGAGCATGGACGGATCGCTGGTGCTTGCTTTGATGCTGCACGAGGCAGCATTCCCGGGCTGCAGGTAACTAAGACGTTCTTTGCTTTGCGTCATCATTACATACCAATCTCTGTCGATGTTTATTTGGTTTTTTTATCCGCAGATTAAAGGAACAGACTACAAGACCCTTGATGGGACTTGCGTACGCGATTACATCGATGTCACAGACTTGGTTGATGCTCATGTTAAAGCTCTTGAAAAGGCGAAACCCCGCAAAGTTGGAATCTTTAATGTTGGTACCGGGAAAGGTATAAGAATCGATTCTTTGGCAAAGATTTTAGGAAAGTGAAGTGAATGGATTTTAGAGAATGTGGTCTTTATGTTATGTGAGCAGGTAGCTCGGTGAAGGAGTTTGTAGAAGCGTGCAAAAAGGCGACCGGGGTTGATATAAAAGTGGATTACTTGGAAAGACGGGCAGGAGATTATGCAGAGGTTTGCAGCGATCCAAGCAAGATCAGAAATGAGCTGAATTGGACAGCTAAGCACACAAATCTTCAAGAGAGTTTGAGGACGGCATGGAGATGGCAAAAGCTTCATCACAATGGCTATGATTCTTCTATCTTAGTCTCTGCATACTGACCTTTCAGCATTGGTCTATGATGATTGCTCTTCGAGGACTCCTTCACTGGTAGATGATAGCTAGAGATTAGAGTCTTGATTCTAGATGGTAGTGACTAGTGAAGGGAGTAGAAGATGATGGGGTTTTATTTATTTATTTATTATTAATATAGTATTTCTATCAATATATAGAGATTATATACAGTGAGATTTTTATTGATTAATAATGGCTTTAGGTTAATTCTAGGAAGCAGCAATTCATTTGCACCTCTTTGTAAAGATTACATCTCATTTATATTACTAGGTTTTCGATCTGTGCTACGCGCGGATTTTGTTTCATAACTTTTTTTGAAAAAGTTTTAATTTTGTAAGTTATGTACTTTATAATTAGTTTATTATATATATGTAACATATAATTTTGGAATCAATTGATGATTGTATAGATTTCGAAATTCATAGAAATTGCCATGATATTAATATTTTTTTTAAGTTTGAGTTTCACTAAATTAGTAGATATTTCAATAAACAAAAGAACATAACAAAAGCGAGGATATAAAGAAGTCTTTTCGCATAGATAATCTCATTTCTGATGCAAATAAAGTATTCAACAACGCAAGTAACTCGATATAAGATTGTTGACGATCTTCAACTATCACAATATTAATATTTTTTTAATGATAATATTTTTATAATGATGCAAATAACGATCTTCAATGATAATATTTGTTTTCTTTCATATTTTCTTAATTTTGTGGTATGTTAGAATAATCGAAATTGTGGATAACAACAAGACATAAAAAGCCTACCAATTTGTAGAAAAAATTTGAATTTATGCACTTGCTCTATAGACATAAAAAACCTACCAATTTCATGGACCAACATTTGGTTCATGACTTGATACATGAATTATTGAAGTCAACATTTAAGCGTTTTCGTCTGTGCATCACTCTTTGGATCTTTATGCATGTACATCCATTGCTTGAATACGTATATATCATGATCAGAAGATATTTTGAATTGATGTCTTGTTATAGATTTTTTCAAAAAATATTTCCCCTTTTCTTGGTTGGTTATCTATAGATACCAATAAAAATTTAATATTGGATTAGCGTCGGCTGTTATGTTAACGACGGATTAGCGACGATTGAATAACGATATAGTTTCTTTTTCGAATGAGCAATAGGTTTAAACATGTTTTGGGCAGTTTTACTCCTATCATTAAATTGTTAAAAAGGTTACCTCTTATCTCATTACAATTGTTAAATAGTACCATCACGTAAATGGAAAATAAATAAAGAATGAAATAGTGGCATACCTGCAAAGTTACATATATATACTATCACGCTAGAACTATTAATAGATAGATAAATATTTTCGTTTTCATGTTAATCTAAGAGATAAGCAGCTCATCATCGACACTAATTAATATTGATTGGGTTTAAAGGTACGAGTAAATATATTCTAAAATCTTTTGCAGTTGGTCGCAATATGCATGTTCGTGGCTCTTTTATATGCTACATGAGTGAAAAAACCTCTGAAATCCATCCAACACATAATAAATAAGAATGGGCTTCGTCACCATCTTTTGTAGCTGCATTGTAAACTTTAATTTGTTCTTTTCACCGTCTAGAATCTTATTTTTCAGCTATTTCGTTTTTAATTTATTCTTTCACCATCTGAAATCTTATTTTTCAACTATTTTGTATTGTAACTTCATCTGGAAGATTATAAGCAGCCCATGAAAAATTGAGTCAAATACATATGTGCATACGCAAAAATTCATGTGTACACTACCTCTTACTTCTTAATTTTATGTTTTTGCGTTCTCTACCCACCAACTGTATATATCAAAAGAAAAAAAGTTTTTAAACAGATGTGGATAAACTTCGTCTTAATTTTCAGAGTTGAAACCATTTGAATCATCCTTATAAAGAGAAAAGCAATAACAGTCAATTGACAACAACCTTTGCAAAACTGTCTTTGCTTTCCACAAATCTGGTGCTTATATGGTCATTGGTCTAATAATTTTTCTTGCCCCTCATTTTTCCTACACATGGATAGTTTTAATATCATGAAAGTTTTATTGCAAAACATTGGTATCGCTCACACAGTATAAGCTGAAGTCTATTGAGAAGAAAGATATTTTCAAACTCTTGAATTTATTTCAGATTTACTAAAAGAAAGCGTTTTCAATGTCTATAGCCAAACTCACTTACGTTTTAGCCATGTCAAGAACCAGAGAAAGACTTTTCACAAGCTTGTATTTCTACCACTGCCTCAATACTCCATAGCCATTTGCATCAGAAATAGCAATAGTAGTCACTACACTTCCTGTAGAATTCGGATAAAAGATCATGACATCATATCTTATCCTAATATCTCAGCACAAAGTTTCCCAGAAACAACTTATACCCAGTTCAAGCAATAAAAGCTAATTCAGTACTGATTGCATTTGGAAAAGAAACATAACATGTTGTTGAACGATGTTATTGGCCTGCAATCAATAATTGTAAGAAATCCGAACCTAAATTTGTACTCTACTTCTGACTTTTTGCATATAAGAAGAATCAAGACTCAAAAAGCATTTATTATAGCACATGGGAGAATCATGAGATCGAAAGCAGAAACGTACAATTGCATCCAATCACCTTGTTTGAGAACTCTGATCCTAAATTATACTCTTGTCTCTACATATAAGGAGATTCCAGATTCTGAAACGCCTGTATAACACATGGGAGAATCAAGAGATAGATTGCAACAACTTAAAGGGAAGATGAATGCAATCAAGAAGTCTTTGGGAAATATGAAGAGAGTAACTGTGATCTTTTGACTACAACCAAATCCTCGACATGCTTATATGTGAGTAACTGTGATCTCTAGGATGTTGCAAGAAAGCTAAGAAGATAGCAAGTTAATGATATGAACAACCAGTTTTTAGATATCAGCTTTCCGATGTAAAAGCTGGTTTACTCAACAAGTTAAGGTTATAACCTGAAAGACTGTTTTGTAGAAAATATATTACTTTGATTACATGTATAGATTTTCAGCATACTTAGCGTAGGAGCAAGGAGCAAGGCGTGGCTGGTCGTTTCTGCCAACCTCTAACATGGAAAAACAAAAAGCCAAAAAAAATCAGCATACTATCTAGAAAAACTCTCCCAATGAACTGGTTAAACAAAAGAAAATCAAGCAAGTTTTAAGAGATACTAACCTTGGTGAAAGTCATGGATGCCCTTGTTTCACTACCCCAAATAGCCTAGTTCTCATAATGATTACATCAGTGGCTGAATCAATGAAAGCCGTAGCTTCATCTAACACCAATATTTTGTTTCTCTTCGGCAAAACTCTTCCAAGACAGAACAAATGTCTTTGTCCCACGCTCCAGTTCTCTCCTTCATCCCTCACTTCTCCTAAACCAAAAGATAAACAAAAGTGTTGTCAATTCTCGGAGAATAACCAAAAACCCATGTTGTGAAAGGAAACATGACTTGTTGCTTTTTCTCAACCTGAAGAATCAAGTTTAATAGGTAGATTGCTAATTGTGGCCTTAAGTTGACACTTCTCGAGTGCACGCTAAACGAATGGTTCATCAGAGAGTAATTAAATCTTTGATATAGAAATCTCATTCTTGCTTCATATTTCAGTACCTTCTGTTTCAACGTCGGAGTAAACAACTGAAGGATCAAGGTCCAGTTAGGAAGAGAATTTGATCCAATTATTCTCAATTGTGAGAGTCTCATCTAATTTCTACGGAGGAGAATGGCCACATTTTCAGAGATTAGGCTAACGACTAATTGTATTGAAAGTTTATTTGGGGTACCTTACTGCTACGTGAGGACGACGGTCCTGCTCTACTCTGCCATCTTATTATTGCCGCTTATGCGTTCTTCCCGATCTTCTTCTTCTCCATTGGCCGCTTCTCTTTGATACCCTCCATGCATCTCTGTGTAGAAATCGATGAGAAGTATGTTTAGCTCAGGTTTGTTTCGTGAACATTTACCCTAGTCGTCGTAGGGTTCATCGATTGAACTTTTAAGAGAGAGATAATCAGGAATTAGAGAGTTAGATTGCATAGAGAAACTGACGCTTGGAAGAGGAACTGATCTGAGAGGGTAAATATATGATACAAATTATTTGAGGAAGATGAATCATCGTTACAGTGAAGCAGAGTATTGGAAGACGTCTAAGAAACCATAAAAGAGACGGATGGGATCAAGCTTTGGAACTTATGCCACGTGTCAATCTAAGGAAGAATTTTCTTTTCGCTGACGTGTATAGCCTGAGAAGCCTCAAATAGTTGCTTTCATTTAGTATAGATTGTGATTAGAGTTTGATCGAAATCCTGTAAGGGCATACATATTTTGCTTCTTGGTGTAGAAGTGAAAATCGGTTTGGTTACACGATCTGGCTCGGTTAAGTTCGAAATTAAACGACAAACAAAATTGAGTGTGAGAAGTGTGGAATTTATATTAGAAGTAATGAGTTGGTAAATGTAACATATCCAATGGCAAAATCTGATTCATATACTGACTTCAAAAAGACAACACGGTATGGTTGTTCTGAAAGATTTACCAACCAGAGAAAATTATGCGGTAAAGCAAACCGATCCTGCACATCTAATCTCTTTTAGCTTGAACCATGGAAGAGTCTTCAGGCGACAGATTGAACCGCTCTCTCGAAGTTATCTTCGGCTGATGATACACGCTTCACAAGCACGTGTTCTGGGTGTGAAAGTTTCAGCTGACTGCAAAAAAAACGATAGGAGATACAAATGGAACCAAATAAATGAGACGAAGCAATTTTTCTATAAACGATGAAGGACACCATTACTCTCAACTAAAATTTCAGAGATTTCCATGGATTGAATTGAGACACAAAACGCCTTGTATGCGAGCAGATAATGAAAATTTACCTTAGGTAGCGTGAAGATGATTTCCCAACATGAAGACTGCACACAACAAGGTTTGCAAGAGTTTCTGGATCTTTAGCATCCTGCAATCACCACAAATTAGTGTAAACACTTTCCCATATACAGAAAAGCCAAGAAACCAGTGCAGTATGAGATGTTAAGCGGCGTGTCTAGTTACATATGATTCCTGAGAATGCGTATGTAAGGTACGCAAGCCTAATTTTAGTTACCTTGTTGAGTGCTTCAAGGAGTAGCGTTTCAGCTTCATCAAATTTACCCATTTGCATACAGCAAACTGCTTTCCCATTCAAGATCAAGCATGTCATCGGATACTTCTCAGAGAAATCCTGGAAAATGAGATAAGCTTCCTGTATCTTCGAGCCACCCTGAAGTCATAGGACGTCTTAGTAAAAAAAGGAAAACCGGACTCTTTATAGAATAAGCCAAAACAAAAAAAACTGAGTATTAACCACTGCCAGGTTCAACCACGCGCTAGCAAGTTGAGTGAGAGTGTGGTCTTCGTCATATTGTTGCATCACTCTAAGCTGCTTCTCAGCATAATCTGATCTGTGCATCTTAATGAATATCTGGACATTCAAGGCATGCCTAAAAATAAAGGAGCAATGAGTGATCTAAGAGGCTGGGAAATACTTAATGCAACAAAGAAAATCGAAAAATCTTACAGATCCATAGTTCCTCCAGCATGAGTGTGCTTCAGAGCTTCATTATAATCTTCCTCATGCATAAAAATAATACCAGCAATCAACCGCAAAATAGCATTATTTCCTATAGTTGAATCTGCCAACCATTCCTTCAAGCTTGAAATGGTTGATTCCTGACCAAGAACACAGAACAAACACAGAAACATATATCTTAAGAAGACCTAAAAGAGCATATAGACAATACCAGTTTTATCAGCACCATAGTTATATCCGACGAAACTAAAGAATGAATACATTGACCATGAATTACATTCTGGCAAAGCAATTAAACTCCGCAACACAAGATGAAAATGAAAATAATTTTAAGAGATTGATATATACCAATTTAGGATTCGAGTCTCTTTGCTACAAAAATCAAAAATTCTGCTATGTACATGTTTCGGAACACAAATCAAAGCCGAGTTGAAAATGAAAACGAGGAGAGAGTCTAAGAAACATTCCGAATCACCTTATTTGCAGGATTCGATAGATACATAGCGAGGAGTTTGACTGCCTGTAGTGAAGTGGCGGCTGCGTCATCGACCTCACTGATGACAAGCTTGGAACACAAAATTCGAAAGAACAGATCAAAACAAAACGAAATCCAAATTGCAAAGAAGAAGATATCATCGAGATGAATAGAGAGGTAGAAAAACCTGATAGCTACCGAGGGCAATGTAGGAGCGGAAGACGAGGCAGTCGCGTTCCACGGCATCCTCCGGCGAGAGGTTATGTATCTCGCTGTTGTTGATCGCCGTTTGATAAGCTCCCAAATAAAAACTGTTTCTCAGGTTGAAGAGGTGATCTGGTCCTGCTGCCATGGCTGCCATTGCTTGCTTCTTCTTCTTCCTCCTCTAATGATCTCACAGATCACGGGGAAACAAAAAAAACTGATTTAGATGTAAAAAGAAAGGGTTAATAATGTTTTAATCCCTTAAATTATAAATCTTATGCATAAGACCCCTTTTCTTTTGAATTGTACAATCGATACCCTAGATTTGATTTGGGCCTATACAGAATCAGATTCTTTTATTCATGGGCCTATATTTAGTGTTATGAGCTTTGGTCTGTCTTTTTTTTTTTTCCCGGCAAGCTGTATCTTTTTCGATCAGAACCTCTTTTTTTTTATGGTAACATTTTCGATCAGAAGCTTGAACCCTTTTTGTATTCATAAGTCAGTTTTTAATTTTAAGCATATCATCACTACTCGAAATCACATCAGACATGGTTGAAATAGTGTGCTACAGTCGGCCTAGAGAAATATATATATATATATATATATATATATTTTTTTTTAAAACATACGAACTTTATTTAAAATACTTTAAAACTAACAAACAAGTAGTTTCTCCTTCTCCACCAATGAAATTTAAATATATAATTTATTATATATCGTTAAATCTACATAATTCAAATAAAATATAAATATAAGAGGATGACTATTGTTTTTTCAAAAAAAAAAAAAAAAAAGACTTGTTTTTTCTATGAACTTGGGGAGCACTTAAAGAGCATGGTCGATTTTACGTAAAGTCGCCATTCATTTCACATGTGCAAAGAAGCCCACGTGCTACACAACCCAATAACATAGATCAATATAATTTTTTTTAGTTAAAACAAATCAATACATAATTTATCACAGAATATACATAATTAACCTCTAGTGTTACGAGCTGGCCCAACAAGAAGTTTTGCCTAAAGCAATTTTTTTTTTGGAGCCCATTAGAAAAATAAAATTGTTTTAAAAAAAGAAAAAACGTGCAACTATAGGTTCAAACCAGAACCTTATACTACAAGAGAGGGACCCAACCACTGCACTAATACGAACTTTTTGATGCTCTTTAGATTATTACTCCGCTTTAGGTCGGTCAGAGCCGGAAACTGACGCTTTAACGCCTCAAATTACTAATAATTTAGTGGTTTTAGGTTTTTAGCTATAAAAAATAACGGTATGAGATGTGTTAAGAACTTACGGTCAGCATAGACATTAATGATGTGCACCTATTAGATGTAAAAGAATCGTATCTACTTGGAACAAGCTTCTTTAGTTTGGTTAAAGTAATATTTTTTCCGTTTAATTAACAGTATCGTTTTGGAGTTTTTTTTTTTTCACAAAAGAATGTATTTTTATTTTTAATATAATTTTTTAAACAAAATTCATATTTAACCATTTACTCAACGACACTCTTTATAGTACACTACTATTTTTATGATTTTTAGTTTCTAGTCATATGTATTTTCATCGCTTGGATTATTATTAGAAAATGGGCTTTGTAAAAACTAAAAATTAAAAAAAATACGTACAAAGTAACAAAGTTGTGAAAAAATGATACAATTGATTAAAAACTACTTAGATGCAAAATATTAAATCAATACAAAAGAAGAAATCATATTACATGTACATTGAAGCCAAACAAAAATGTAACTTGTATAGTGTATGTACTAAAATATATGTTATAAGAAGTTAATTGACTACTAAACTATTTAAAGAACAAAAAAATGAGATTTCAAAAACACTTAGTCACTTACTTTCACGTTGGATTGTATCAGACTATCAGATTTTCTATATTTGGAAACACGGGATAACCTCTTCTTTTCACTCTTATCAAACGCTATTTTCTGTCTATCAAAAACATCTATTTGTTCGATCTTAAATAATAAATTAAAATTACAACAAATCTAATATCATTTATATCATTAGTAATTTGTGTCGTCTACAACTGTACGTATATTGTCGATTTAAATCTAGACTATAAAATGGTGGTAGTATTGATATATTGAATTTACACCTTTTTTATTATACAACAAACTGTTTTCAATAAAGTATTTTAATTTTGGTAATAGTCATATTGATCAAAATCAAAATATATACTTTGAAAAGTAAAAAATAAAATAAAAATTCGAACTGGTCACAAATGTATACGTAAAAAAGATTTATGAGCTAAAAGCATAAACTCACTACAATCTCATAGTAGATTGTAGCATATACAAACACTGCATATGGATAGGCTGGATGTTTTACTCGTGGTTGACTTGCAATTTTCTTATTGCAAAAGCCTGCTCATCTCCAAAATTAATCAAGCGTTTTGGCAAAATCTAGCCAGTGGTAAATCCTATATATAAATATACAGTTGACTCTGGTACACTACTTGTAGTATACAACTTCTTCGATATATATCCTACACTTTTCGTCTCTTTTCTACATATCCCAAACAAATTTATTATTTACTAAACATCATGAACTTTGCATTCTCTTATAATTACAATATATCGACTAAAAATTGGAATTGGGTTTAATAAACCGGTAATCGCATTTTAAAAAACCACGATTAAGATAATCCGACTCATTCAACCCCTAACCCGACTCCTTAGCCCGACCTCCTAACCCGGCTTAATGAGAGAGAGAGAGAGAAAAAAAAAAGACCTTACCAGATAGAAAAAGTTATGGAAGAAGCAAAGATGAGACACAGTGAGAGGAAGCGATGATATTGAGAGAAAGAGAGAAATGTGTCTTTAGATTTTGTCCCCAAATCGATTTGTTTATTTCATTAAGTCGGGTTAGGGGTTAAACAAGTCGGATTATCTTAATCGTGATTTTTTAAAACGCGATTACCAATTTATTAAATTCAATCACAATTTATAGTTACTATGTTGTAATTATAAGAGAATGTAAACTTCGTGATGTTTAATAAATAATAAATTTATTTGGGGTTTATAGAAAATAGGTAAAAAGTTTGTGATGTATATCGAATAAACTATATATTATATGTAGTGTATTAGAATCATCCCATAAATATATGAAACACGTAAATTCTTTCAAAAGTTTCACAAACCATATGTTTATACACTAAATCATCTATTTCAAATGCTAGTTTTAAACATTGATTGTATCTAAACAAACGTTTCCAATCTAAAATACATGTTTTCGTGATTCCCGATCAAATTCTATCTTTATCTTTCTTTGTCAATAATTTCTTATTTTGTTTTCAATATATTTATTATTACTAATGTTATTATTGAACCCTTTCAACATGCGTCACCGGAGGACGAGGGAGGCATGACTTATTTTGTTTTTTACTTATTCCACCGTCTGGTCTACTTATCGTATAAATAATATGCGAGTCCCTGTCATTTCATAATAAAATGAATTTGCGTGCCACTATGCGTCGTGATTGTTTTTTTTTTTTTTTTTTAATCTCATTGGAGAACATATCTAGCAAAGGGTCGGGAAGTGAGAACTACACATAAAGTCGAGAAATATATATATATATATATATATATATATATATTATTATTTTTTTTAAATGTTTTGTAGAGATTAACCGAATAGCAACAAAATTTAATTCAAACTTTCGCATATGTACTCGCATCCGCTATGTTTAAATGAAATCAGTCAAGCTCTTATAACAGAAAAACGATCTATGATACTAGTCGATTCAATAATACTATAACATAAATACTATAATATCATAATACATTTTTAGCAGTACGACGACTGTTTGGGATAAATACGGATTTTCCTACGTGAACGAATTAAATGTTGGCATGTGTCGTTTATGGTTTTTTTGCAAGTACGACCCTGGATCAAACTGGATTTTGGCCCAAATAACTCAGGTTTTTTACCGGGCCTTGGAACCTACAGAACCAAGAGACCTGGCATGGGCCACCTGCCCCTGGACTCCATGTATTTGACAGTACAAGCTACGCTGTCAGGTACGAGGAGATTAGGGAGTGAGTGGTTAAAAAGAGGAGAGGTCATCCTTCCCAGCCTCGTAGATGTGCCAGTATTATAGATTTCGCGAGACCTGAGAAAAATGATCCACATATGTTATTGGGAGCGAGACGCTCGACGACTGTGGACAACGTACCCGACAGCCGATCCCTGGTATTAAGGGATATTCGAGTCAAGTATGTGAATTACAATAAGAAAATGTGTGTTGTTAACTAGCTAGCCAACAAAAAAATAACTAAGTAGGTGAGATTTTAGTATGGGCATTAATTCAAATACTAATTCTGAATTGAGATTATATAACAAAATAATTTAATTAAATCCAACATGCATAAGTACACATGCTAATACCATGTGAGGAATTTATTACCCATGATACAACTCTCATTCTTTAGTTGATTTTTAGTGTATATATATGTGTGTGTTGATGGACAGAAAATCATATGTTATTGAGAAATCTGGCGTAAATAGTATATAAATATATTGTTGGCGACAATATGGCAAATCTGGAATGAGATAACGGCAAACGTATAATTAGTTGGTACCAATATTAATTCAATGTGCAGCTTAATCTATACACACCAACTGAGTTTTGTTTTTCTTTTTTAAAAGAAACCAACCGAGATATGTACATGTATGAGAAGAATTCTACAACATATAATTCTATATCCGTCTATAAAAATTTACGATATACGGTTTTATTTGCATTGCGATAGACAACTTTACTTTTAACACGTGAAACGAAGACATATGGTTCTACTTGTACCATGATGTAAAATTCCTATAAATTTGTTTCTACTAATTTGTATTCTTTAGAAATTAAACTCCATACTAGGACAATGAATTTTTGGTCAATTACTCGAAAGAGTTTCCACAATTATGAAAGATTAAGAGGATAAAATTTAATTTCATAAATAAATATATATTTTTTTTTCATATAATGAATCATTTGCTTTTTTTTAGTTTTCTTGGTTTAATCCTAAACATTCATATATGAGATTCGAAAGGGAAATTAATAAACAAGCTTGGTCTACATGAATATATCCTTGGTCCGGTTTGGAGTGGAGATTTATGGTTTGAGTAAAGATCAACCCGCTTTAGTCTTGGTTCAACTAAACCTGATATCTTCTTTAAAAAACCCGTATAGACGATTACAGAGTTATGAATCATTCTGGATGGTCTAATGAGATCCTCGGAAACATGCATGGAAGTGGAAGAAATTAATCGGAAAATGTGGAAAAGGCTTACCGCATCGGAGGAAGGTGGCCAGATGTGGAAGAGCGAAAGAGGATTTAGTTTTGTGTCGTAGAGATAAGGGGAGAGTGACAAGAGGTAGAGAGAAGAAGCTGACGTGAGGAATGGAGTTTTAGGATTAATTTTGGTTTAGTTTTGCTTAGGTTTCTAAGTGGCAATTTAAATGTTACGTAACTATGCATCCATGAAAAATAGCATATGGTAGTCTCCGCCATTAATCCAAGATTCCTTTCCAGTCTTAAGTTCTTAAGCATTCCACTTGATTTATTTCTTTAATTGTCTTAATAACTATATAATGTAATCTATAACCAATCACACTCGACTTGCCGAAAAACTTAATATTTTACCGAAACAATCTTAAACATTATGTCACCAATCATAATGAGTAATGACCTATAGATTAAAATTTCATGAAAGGATACTTATCTACATGGAATTTCATCACACGTCACTTTTATGTTAGTAATACTACTAATTAATTAATCATTCAATAAATAATTAATTATTGTACCTTTTATCACAATAACACTTTTAATAAATTTTATGAAAAAAATAAACGATATTTAAAATGAAAGATGGAATAATTATTAAAACTGTTTTATTTTCTTATTTTTGTTATTTTTAGCTACGAGATGACCAGCTAAACCACAAGTCAACGGTAGTTGACTTGAACGAGGACAGTATTCAATACCAGTAACGGATAAGTTATTATGTTATAGTATTAGGCTATTAGCTAAAGACCGAAGTCTATAGACTACAGATTAAACCTAAAGGAAACAAACAAGAAAATTATATTAATTAGGCGATAAATTGGCATATGAACTAGATTATAAACCATTTCATAATACAGTCTCTCTAGATATATGATTGCAGATAAAATTTTCATAAACGAAATTCCCATACCATTCACTTTTAAAAGAAAAGAAAAACTTATCTATATTCGAAGATATAGATACAGAAACCGAATTTTTTGGTATTAATTAAAGGCAATATCAAAATGTATTTGAAAATGTTTACGTGTCCCAGTTGCATTGGATCGTGAGGAAACGTACTCCGAGAAATGCGGCTGTTTGCCGATCTCTTTACTTCCCAATCACTTGTTTTTTTCACAAGTGCATCATCTCGTTATGCCCTTTCACATTATATATATATATATATATATTTTTTTTTTTTTTTATTAGTATCAATCAAGAATGTGATTGTACGATTTTTTTATTTAGCCAATTCTATAGCCGTCAAAAATTACACGTCAAAGATATAATATTGATGCTTCGGGCGAGTAATTATGGACTAGTGAGATATTTACTGTCTAATCATTTACCGGATCAATACAAATTGTTGTTTTGTTTTTTTTGGACAACATAGGCAGGTTTGTTTTTGTCGTTACTAACGTATATAATCAGTTGTTCTAAAGACAAAAAAAAAAATGAAAACCAACAAAAAAAATTCGGAAAACGGTATGCCAGAAGAAAAATACAAACTACAAAGCCACTTTTTATATTTGAAGGTCAAAAACTTAACGGTGAACTCAATAAAAGAGATAATCTAATAATAAGTACAAGACTTGGCCATATATATCTCGATCCATGAATCTATATTAATATAAAATTACTTATATCATTAATTCGCCACATTTAACTATTTTATTGTTATATAGGTATGTAGTTCATTATATATATAGAGAGAGTACAAATCTGATCTCACTCTTTCTCTAACATAGAGAAGTGGTCGAAGATGTCTTCATTCTGAAAAGTCAGCGTCTCTCTCTCTCTTTTCGTTTCATCAACAATTCTTCTTCTCCTTCTTTAACTTCATATTTTTTTCCCAAGAAAATCACAAATTTTCCCAAGAAAATAATCCTACATCACTGAATATCCACAAAACGATCGAGAATATAATCAGACTTCTCTCCCCGGTTCCCAATCATTTTTTTTTCTTTCTTAATTCTTTGTTGTTTGGATTTGGATTTTCTAATTCTTTCACTGTGTATATATATCATATATACATATAGACACACACACATTATACATATTATATTATGTGCAGCGTTTTTGAGTCTTTAGACATGGACAACTTCCAAGGAGACCTAACAGACGTCGTACGAGGAATCGGATCAGGACACGTGTCATCCTCCCCTGGGCCACCGGAAGGTCCATCTCCGAGCAGTTTGTCTCCGCCGCCTACTTCAGATCTCCACGTGGATTTCCCCTCCGTCGCCAGCTGTCAGATAAATCCCTTTGGCGACCCGTTCGTAAGCATGACAGACCCTCTCCTCCATCTTACCGCCAACTCCGGCTACTTCTCCGGCGACGGAGACAACAAAAGTAACAACAGTTTTGAAGTCTCTCCAAAGGTTTTTGAGGATGATCATATCAAGAGTCAATGCAATGTCTTCCCAAGAATCCGGATCTCGCAAAGCAACATCATCCACGATGCCTCCACGTGTAATTCTCCGGCCATAGCCGTCTCCGCCGTCGCAGCTTCGCCGTGGGGGATGATCAACGTTGATACCACTAACAGTCCAAGAAACTGTTTATTGGTCGATAATATTAACAACTCGTCATCTTCTTCACAGATTCAGATCTCTTCTTCTCCTCGGAATCTTGGCATAAAGAGGAGGTAAATCTATTAAAATTCGATCTCCATGATTTAATTATCATTTTCCGTCTTGATTAAACGAGATCATTTAATGCTTTTATCAAAATAAGAGATCATTTAATGTTAGGATAAAAATATAATAACACCATGTGATTAATTTAGTTTTCTCTTTCAATAATTTCATCAATTGACTATATGAACGACATACCCTTTTTCATATTTTCATATGATTGTGCAAATCACCAAATTAAGTTTCATGTTTTTATCTTTTTTGAAAAGTAATCTGCTATATACACTACCAACAAAAATATAATTCTTAAAACGTTATTTATCTATTATATATAACCATTTTTCAAAGTTTCCTGATACAAATATATTATTTTGTCGTCCAAGTTTTATATAAGAAACAAACTGATCTAGGGTTTTGTTTTGTGTATGTATATGACACCTTTACGAAATTTTCTGAATTGCATTCGTCTTTTCTTTTTATGTATTTCGCGATTTTTAATTCTGTTTGCTTATGTTAAAACTTCTTCTTTTCCTTTTTTAAAATTTGTTTTCTCAACGATCTTTCGTTTTAATTTAATGATTTTGTTTATATACATAGTTGGCAATAGACGTTTTAAGTGATAAAAAACCCGAGTTTTCATAGATCTTGGAAATTAATCTTGACTTCGGTCTGGTATTCCTTTAGTTAACCAAAAATTTGTTGTTTATATACATTTCTATTGTTTCTAGCTAGCTTGAAAAAGGTATGTGAATGAGTTTAAATATATGAAGTGTAAACATCAAAAACAAACAATGAACATTAATAACTACGATGCCGCCATCATATCTTAAACCGAACTCATCATGTCCCACACTAACATTGATCACAACATTAGCTTTTTACAAACATATACATGTAGACTTCTTTTTTTTGTTAAAGGACATATACATGTAGACTTACATGGGTCTCAACGTAAATATCGATTAATGCAGGAAGAGCCAAGCAAAGAAAGTGGTGTGCATACCGGCTCCAGCCGCCATGAACAGCCGGTCCAGTGGGGAAGTTGTTCCGTCTGATCTATGGGCTTGGCGAAAATACGGTCAAAAACCCATCAAGGGTTCTCCTTATCCCAGGTACATATACATACATATACTATACACATTACAAAATTGATATATATATATATATATATATAAGTATGTTCTTTCAATAGCAAAGTTTCGTAGCAACTTGAAAATCACTATTCTTTTAATAAAAACCTGTATATGTTACTGATAAGTGAATTTTCTCCAGACTCAAAAACTTTTTATTTTCATTAACCATTGAAAAAAAAATCACATTAAGTAGAATCTGAAGCTTTGCTTTTCCATTCACAAACAATATTGCAGGTGCAATCATTAGCATGGAACTATAAAGAATAAAGTTCATTCAAATTTCTACGGCGCACATTAAGCCTTTGAATTCCTTATTGTGACATTTGATGCAAACTTATCTTATAATCATAATATTCCAACGGAAAAGCTAGGATATCATTTAGATTTTATGTTCCGACCAATTGTGCGCAAGTGATCAAATGGGTTGTTACTTCTTATTTGTTACACATGATTAATTGGAAAAAAACATTTTTCTCAAGAAAAAGAAAAAGGTCACGTACAATATATATATATAACAAATCAAGTGATACTTATTAATTAGATTATGGTTAATTAAGTCTTTGATGATTACTTGAATGATGAATGATTTGTTCCTCAGGGGTTACTACAGATGTAGCAGCTCAAAAGGTTGTTCAGCTAGGAAACAAGTGGAACGTAGCCGCACCGATCCAAACATGTTAGTCATTACTTACACATCTGAGCATAACCATCCTTGGCCCACTCAACGCAACGCTCTCGCCGGCTCCACTCGTTCCTCATCCTCCTCCTCTTCAAACCCTTCATCTAAATCCTCTACCGCAACAGCAACTACTTCTGCCTCGTGTAGAGTCTCCCAAAACAAGGACGAATCCAATAACCACTTACTTTCCTCCTCCACTCCTCCTCCTCAAGCAGTCGCCACGGTTAAGGAGGAGGACGTGGAGGAGCGTCAGGACAATATGGAGTTCGATAATGACGATGACGATACCTATAGACCGGCGTTTCAACATCAGCCGGAGGATTTCTTCGCCGATCTCGACGAGCTTGAGGATGATTCTCTGACTATGTTGCTCTCTCAAGGATTCTCTGGAGATAGTAGCGGTGGAGGCAACCTGGAGAACAAAAGGACTATTCCCGACGTTTTTAGCGATTTCTTTGACGACGACGACTCCTCAAGGTCGTTATAAATATTCTTATATGTATACATAGAATTTAATTATTCATGTAATTCGGTTGACTTAAGTAACGGTATTGGCCCTAGCGTATTTCACCGGCGTCTGTAGTCGATGAGGGTAATCTCGTCATTTAAGATACATTTTATTTTTGTGGGAACCATCATCCATCTTCTGTAGTTAAAACAAAGACCCACTGGTTTGTGAGCTTATGTGCATTTTTCTTTTTATAAAGACTTTTGAAAAAAAAATGATCAAAACTACTTTTTAACCCGAAATTTCTTACCAAAATCAAGACTAATCTATAAACATATGAAAAACCAAATTCTTATCATTTAAAACTTACACAAACATAATTGAGAAATCACCGTGCAAAACTAAACTCAAACTTGGTTTTTGTTACAGCGTATTCTAGCTATTTACGATATAAACTTAATTATAATACGTGTTCAGCTTATGAGCTTCTTGGGAAGACAAAAATGTAGTTTTTGGGGCCATTTTACTCTAAATCAAATAATTAATATATATGATTGTATGAAACGACGATAGTTATATACATCTGCTTTGTGTGTGCTACTGGGATGGAGCAAGAGAAATGAGGCTACGGAATAATGGTGGATGGGACACAAAGGGAAGATGTTCATCCACAGTTTTAAGTTTTAAGTAAAAAAAATTACAAATTATATATAAAGTCAATTAAACTATTTTGTTTAGATTTTAAAGTTAATAATTTACGTTTTATGGGTATGGGTTTACTGTTAAAATTTAGGATTAAAATTCTAAACGATTTTGTTAATTTATAAAACTCCAGACTATTTTTTAACTATTTTTCTTAGTTTTCTCGATCAACGAAGAACTTTCACTTTCTTTAACTCTATTCTTTATGTTCCTTAGAACATCTCCAACCATGCATCAAAACATCAAATTTGGTGTTGATTCTTCTCCAATGATGCACCAAATTTGGTGCAATACTATTAGCTGCACCAAATATTAAAATATATATATTTTATTTACTAATATAATTTAATTGTTATTAACTAGTTAATTAAATTTTATAGTTTGGCCATTTGGGTACAATTCGGATTCTGATTCAGATCAGTTTTCGGATTTTGAGATGGTAAATAATGAAGATGTCCGATTTCAAGAATTTTTAGCTCGGCACAGAAAAATCAAAGACCGGGAAGCTCATATTGAACTTCGAAATGCATTAATTGAACACTTGTGGTCGGAATATGTTAATTCTGAGAATTAATACAATGTAATTTATTTTTCGGTATTTTTATTTTATCGATTGTAATTTTTTTTTTATCGAATGTAATGTTATATCGAATTTGAAGTTAATTTATTTTATGAATAATTAGTATTTATCATAATTATTGAAAAATAAAGAGAATTTTAAATTTAATAATATAATAATAAAAATTAATTTTTTGGTGTGAAATTTGATGTTGTGGTTGGAGATGGAAAAAATACTATTCATTTTTACACCAAATTTAAAACTATTAATTTGGTGCTATGGTCGGAGATGGCTTTAGTATTTATATTGGTCATAGATCGGGATATATGGGAATGAACATTCTAACTCAAATTTCTTTCACGAATATAGATATGTCGTCATGAATAGAGCTATGCAAGCTACCTAGCTCTATAATATGATCGAAATATATATATCTAATGATGGTGAGAATAATTTCTCTTTCTGACCATGCATGTGGATGATCTCGGAAGGCAGGAAGAAAGCCCTAGTTTCATGGCTTTTCTTACGGGCCGAATTAAATGAGAATTCATAATAATAGTTATTACTTATTTATTAGTTTGATATAAAAATGTATTTATTCATTCTGACTGGTACTTGGTCTAAATTATCTGAGAATTTCAACCGCATCTTTAAAAAGCGGCTTAACTTTTCTTTTTTTGGTATATGTCTTAACTTACTTATCGGTTTTACGTTAACCATATTCTTTACCCATCAGAAACAATGTTATTTTAGAAAAAATGTTATTTTAGATAATTTTTGTTTTGTTTTTAAAGACTGTCCACTTTGTTTCTTCCCCTTCACTACCTTGAACTCTGATTATTACGGCTAGCGTTTACCGTTAGATGAATTCATGTATAGTTTCTTTACCGTGGAATCAATTTGTCTGTAAGAAATAAGATTAATGAATCCATTTTTTCCCAAGACATCTATTTGATTCTCTTATCGTTTTTTATCCGAGAAAAACATCTCTCATTTTTTTCTTTCATACGTCTGTATCACACATAATTTTTTAATTTAAATAATTACTAAAAAGTTAAATCACAGCTAGAGTAAAAAAGATTATGAGAGTGTGTGGGATCTCAACTTTGATCAAAAATATTCTGGAAATAGTGACGTTAAGATGTGTCAAATCCATCGGACTCTGATTGATAGAAAGAAAAGTTGCATCACAACTTATTTTTTTATTTTTTCTAAAAGAAAGTGTTTGATTTGATGAGTGGGCTGAAGAAAAAGAACAGTCGAATATTACACGTTTAATTATCATAATTTTTTACTTTTCTATGGTTTTTTATTCTCGAACGATGGGACATGGAGAATGAGAGGCCAATATGAACTTGGACGAAAATTTTAGTGGGCAAATAGGTTTATGGGTGCTACTATTTGGCAATCGCCTTCTTTTAGATTAACGAATATGTTTATTTTTATTTTTATTTTGGGAATGATTATGGGACATCTTTTGGATCTATAAATATTTTTAAAACAATAATGTGATAAAATATAGTGGTAAGTAAGTCCCATCGATATAAGCTTTGTAGACTAGCTTCGTTATAACCTTAAATCCTAAAAAGGAGAATAAGCCGGTGATAATGATGGTTTGCTAATAAATAAGACTAATCCCTCCAAATATATAAAATTATGAATAATTATAACAAAATTATGTATAATTATAACAAAATTATGTATAGCGGAGAAATAATGTAGTAGGAGAAGATTGATGATGTATGACAATAATTGTGACATTCTATTCGTAAAAATTATGATGAATTATTTTTTATGAAGCCGTAACGATAAATTCCTCCGTTAATATATACACCCATTTTTTGGTTGACCTTTCCCAAAAATTAGGTGATTACCCACGCCATGGTGGGGTGATACTATTATTAAGAAAACCAATATGGAGTTGGGTGGTATTATTATTAAGAAAACTAATATAATCTTAGTTACTAATTTGTTGTAAGGAATCATATATTTAGTAATTAAAATATATATATTTTTCAAATTGTTTATCAAATAAAAATATTATATATATTTTTTTAACTTTTTATCAAATAAAAATACTTATAATATTTTAAAGTATTTTTTTAAAATTATAATATTTTAATTTTTTGATCAAAGTTATATATGTATAATATTTATCAGATTCAAATTAATTATGCGGTTTAACTAAAAACCATATTAAACCAAATAAAAAACTTTTAAATCTGGACGCCTATTAAGTTAGGCTTTCCGTTTTTGTAATTTCTCATCATGGTGGTCCTTTTTATAACATGGTTATGGATCATCCTTCATCCTCATATCCAATGTGAAACTTTTAACACACTATTTTTTTTATATATAGATTGAGTAATTTATGTTCGTTTTTAAAAATTCGAATCATAACATAAGTGGAAAAAAATTTAGTTTTTTTTTATTATATGGATGAGGTGATGATTCAATTTATTTACAAAAATAAAATTAAACAAAGATGAGAGATGAAAAATAATGATTAAAAACCAATTAATGTGATATAATTGGATATATTCCTTATTCAATTTGATTGGTCATTAAATATTTTCTGAAAATAATTATAGGATTTTCGTCCAAATCAATTAGGGTAATAATTTAAATTTATTTTTTAATTAAAAAGCATAGGCAATTAAAGGATTATATAACAAATGATTACAAATTATATGACAATGGCAGATGATGTATATACCATAGTTAACTAAACCTTTTTAAAATGAATTTGAAAGACTCTATGGTAATGACACATCAGCATGACACTATTATAAATCACACGTTTAGGTAATGTTAAATTTTAAATATGCTTCTCAATTAATATATAGAGAATTAACCGTTCATTTGTTTTTGTTTTTATGTATTTTTGAAGTTTGAAACTGGTTTTAAGTTAGTCAATACATATATGTAAAGAAAAATTCTTGTTTCATATACCAAAATTACATGTTTTAAATAGTATTAAAACATACTATTTGAATACTAGTAAATCGTAAGGAATATATACTAGGTATAATTTGAATACCAAATCATGGGTTTAACTACCGTAAAAAAAATATTTTGCAATTTTATGAGTTACGATATACTAGTATTCAAATTATACCTTGTAAATCATAACTCGTAAAATTTCAAAACGTTTTTGTTTTTGTTTATACTGTAGTTAAGGCAATAATGTCATGTAAATTATAAATAATTAAATTAGAAAATCCCAAAAATTAAGGCATCAATCACTCAACGGCCCCTTTCCGATGGAGAGTTTGTTTAATCTGATTGTTCGGGCTTTAAATTTGTAAGACCCACAAAGCAATAAAGCCCCAAAATTGTTATTGGTAAAAGCTTTAATTTACACAAAGATCTCCTCACTTTAATGTAAAAAAGTTTCAACATGCGGACATACATAAGCAAACCAGAAAAAAGTCAGACGATAGCTAATACATGGACAACTAGACGATAGCTAATACATAGACTAATACAAACAAAGTATTAGTTCCCGGTTAAGAGGAGATTAACCAGGATAATTAGCCACTAATTCAACAATACACAACGCTAACTAAGAACACAAATTAGCAAGAACAGACACAAATTTAGGCATTGAGACTTCAAGCTTGAAACTAAAACTAGCTAGCCAGATCTGTCGACAATAATTTGTTGATCGCTCGAGAAATCTTAGGGTTTCTCCAAACAGATTCTTCAGTAGTTAGATCTCGAACCATTTCACACGGAACCAAACATACTTCCTCCGTTGATAGCTTCTCCTGGATTGCTTGCGATTCAAGCAAAACCCGAGTTTCGATTTCCACATTAGTGCTATCCTGCGTCTGCAAATTAACCAGTACATAAGAAAACACGACCAGGGTTTCAACTGATTATAGGGTAATTTTTGGAGTTGGTTATTACCTTCTTTGTGGCCTGTATTATTTGGAGAATCCCAACTTGACTCTGCAAGAACTTGACATACTTAGCGGCGGCTTGGAACATCTCAGCAGTGTTGAGTTTCTGGCCACCGGGGATGAGTTTTGCGAGCTCGTGAGTCTTCTCCGCAATTCGTCTTCTCCTCTCTCGAGCCGCCATGCTCTGAGATGAAAGCGTCGGTTTCTTGGTGTCGCCTTGATCTACTCGGCCTACCTTGAACGTTAAGGAGTAATCCGGAACTAGAAACTCTGGGAAGATGGAAGCTTCTGGAACGAAATCATGGTCGTCGTAAGGGTTGAAGAAATTCGTGTTAGGGCTCGGGAAATGGTTGTTAGTGTTACAATGGTAGCTCGAGTTAATGAGTTTCTGGCGTTTTGGCGCGGGGAGAAAGGAATCCAGGTTGTGAATTTCATCGAAGAATTCAGTTTTCGGGTAAGGGAGAGATGTTTCTTGGGGAGGAAGAAATTGGTCGCAGAAAGCGTCGAAGTGATTGAGCTCTAAAAGGGCCTGTGAAGGAGCTTCTTCTTGAAACAATGGCTGGTGAAATTGCAGTTGCGGTTGAGATTGGAAGAAGGAACTGTCGGTCTCCGGGATAATCGTATCCATATCGGGAATAAAGCAATCCTGGAGCTGGATAGGTGGATCCCAGTTAAAGAAGTGGCTTAAGCAATCCATGGACGACATTGAGGAGATGAAACCTGTAGAAAGGTAAAGAAGAAGGTGAAGCAATCAGGAGGAGTTACGAAGTATTTAAATAGATGATTATTAAGCTTTAATTACTAGTAACGAGCTAATAGATTAGACGTACAAAAGAAAAAATTAAACAAAAAAAAGAAAAGAAAAGACAAGAGAGGATATATGAGAGAATCAAAGACCTGGGGATAGAGGATATTGTCGTGTCTTTTGTTGTAATTCAATCCAAGTAGACTTCTGTTTACTCGTTAACTGTCTCGTAGATATATATGAGAGAGAGAAAGAGGTTAGGGTTTTAGAGCGGAAATGAAGGAGGGGTTACTCTGGGTTTTAGATCTTTTGTAACGACCTTCCTAATTATTAGGGCATTATTCATTTCTTTTTAATAAATATTATTTTTAATTCAGTTTCAACGCCAAAATTAAAATTTATGTAGTTAAAATAGCTGAAAAATTAGCTGAAAATACGTGTCAAAATAGCTGAATTTTTTGTTTTTGCCAACACCATACCTATAAATACACAAATAATAGTATATGTTATTATATATATATATGTTTTGGTTATTATATATTTTTTGTCAACGTACATCTTATTTTTCTTATATAACTAATACTATGCTGATGTTTTAGAAAAAATAAAAATAATGTGTTTTTTTTTTTAAAAGGGCCAAATAAAAATAATGTGCATCGTGAGTTTTATCGATTTATGAAAATTGAGCCACATTTGTATTTTTATTTTTGCATAAATTGAGCTTATAAGCATGGTTTGGTACCAAATATTAGAGTAACCGTCAATTGTAAGTTATTTTTTTTTGGCGGCTATTTATAATTAATGCGTATCAATTAATTGGAATTAATAATTAACTAATCACCCTATATTTACTCTGCTGACGGTTACTACTCCTCACTCAATAACTGCATCCTCTCGTTTTTTTTTTTAATCCTTCATTCCTAAATAAGTGATGCCAAAAAAATAAAATGTAAATGGTATAATTAACAATTTGTTTTTTTTTAATTTATTTTATTTCCCTTGTGGACCTGGTAAAACTAAAAGACGGCGAGTTTGGCGGGTAAAGCAGGTTTCGTGGTTCCACGTGCCTCAGTCTTTACTTTGCCGCCAAGTTTACTAATAGAATGAGCTAAATGGGCCGATAAATGGGGTATACAGCCAATTTAGCAATTACTTTGAAGCCCATTTTTCTCTCTCCGAAGGGAGAAAATAAGAGAAATGATCAAAAATCAAAAAGCCTATACACAGAAAACAGAGGGAAAATCAGAGAACTTAGAGAAATACGACGACCAAAGAGTTACGAAAGGAAAAAAGAGCTGAGGAAGCGACTTAAAACTGCGTTTTTCGCTGCGTGTATTACATAAAAACCTGCGGAAGCAGTCTTGTTCGAAGTATGTACTCTTGGGTTCCAAGCAATCTCTCGAAATTCCCCTTGTTCCTTCAACTACCCAGCACCCTTCTTTGCTTAGGTTATTAACTTCAGCTTCTAGAAGCTTTAATCCAGTTTTCGCCCCAAAAACGATCCTTTCTACCTAAGGAGCAATGGCTTCTCCTACATTTCCGTCTCCAAAAACCCAGTTGCTGTTATGTGTTGAATGCTTGAGTTTCAAGTTACATTTCTCTCCTGTATATCGTTAGTTTTGTCTCTTCAGCTTTTCTGGTTTATCACTTCCAACTACTATAGGTCAAGAAACTGCATACATTATTTCACAATGTCAAGAAAATGATTTGCTCATTTTGGAGTCTACCCTGCAGAACAAGCAGACAATAAGGCTGTTGAATATAGATTGGTCATCATGAGAAGTGAATTGGAGGAACAAGGAATTGTTGGCATGTATACTGCACCTGCAAGTTTCAAGGACAAGGTTGAAAGAAAAATTACAGTGCAGAGCTTAGGGCTATAGCCACTCTGTGAAGAGGTTGTTTTTTTTCTTTTTGTGTGTTTGATATACTGTTTCCTTGAGAAACAAATGAAATTGTGATTTTGATGTTTTGTTACTCTAATATTGTGACTGGTTTTGTTGTATGCTTATATTGGAGCTTTAGATTCATGATTATTTTTCTGCAAGAATGATCACAGGGGCTACACTCGAGAGAAATCAAGTTATGCAGAAAACTTCTGCATCGAAGTTTATATTATGACGACCACCTTCTTTTTTTCTCATGGCTTTGACAGGTAGCGGATACTAGATTTTTTTTTTTACGGGCTTGATGACATTGAGAAAGCACCTGAAATCATCATAGTATGTTCTGTCATGAAACTCATTAACTTATGGATTTTTACTTTAGGTAGACCGTAGGTCTCACATTTAGCTTAAACTCGACCTAACCTTTAGGTTGAAGGCGAGATAGACAAGCTCGCAATGGAAGAAGCTGGTTTCTGTAATTGTGTGTCGGTTCCTGATGGAGATCCACCGTTGGTTTCTACAAAGGAACTCCCATCTGAATCGCAGGTTTCTCTAGAACTTTAATATTACTCCATTTCTTCTCTCTTATCTGATTCCTGAACGCAATTTCGTGTTCTGTAAATCTAGGACAAGAAGTATAAGTTTCTGTCGAATTGCAGAGTAAATCTCATAAGTTATTAAGTCATGTTTTTTTTTCGTTTCCTGAACTACTTATCGTGTCTGACTCTGTATAAAATTTAAGCTGGATTGTTCGTTGACAAGCTGATCTGTGTTTGACTTTGTTGTCTACTCTGTTTGAGTCTTTTTAACTTGATATGATATAGTCTGGGTACTTTTTCGGAAATTTAAGTTATTGTTTTTTGGAACAATATGTAGATCTATCCGTCACAATGCTCCACACATATTCAACCTCTCTTACATTATCATTTTCTTTTGAAATCTAATGTTCTCTATATGCTTTGTTAAAACCTGCAGGTTTTGTCACAACATGGGATCTAAACGTAGCTCACTGAATGAGGAAATAGCCATTGTCGTTAAGCAAGTAGACGAGGTTCGTGGGATGGTTTTTTGGAGCCCCCTCTATTGGGGATCTATAGAACTCCTTGCAAGAGACGAGGTTTCACGAGCCATATTCTATGCACTTCCAGATGGATCTAAGCTGCATTATCTAAAACGAAAGACAATGGCTTCCATGGTCCCAGAGTTTGAACACTTTTGATGGCCAATATAATTATGGTTTTATTATCTTAAGGGATTATTTTGCTGTGCTTGACTTTATGTTGTGGAATATGTTTCATGTTCAGTGTTTATTTTTGTTGTGCTTAAATTTGATGTTGTATATGGATCATGAACTTGGGTTTGGTCTTATGTACCATGACATGTATTGTGATTTCTATATAAGTTTTTTTATAATGGCTTTTGTATTTTGTGATATACATATCTGTTAGGGTTGGACAAGAAAAAATATTAGTACCTACTTGTTTTAACGAATTCCGGAGATTGATTAACCTCTGTTTTTTTTATTTTGGGTGCTCTTAAAGCATCTCCAACACCGACCCTTGATTTGAGGGTGGCATTTCCAACACAGACTCTTAGAGCATCTCCAACACAGAGTTTGAGGATGTATTATTCCAATGGTAAAACCTCAAATCCATTTTTAAAAGAATTTGTATTTTGCATTATAGTTCTCAATATTCACAATTAATAATTATGATGATAAAACTTTCATAATTAAATATGAAATACGTAAAAAAAAATACAAACACTATTAATAAATAAAAAGTTACACAATAATAGAAAATTACATATAAATAAAGGAAATAAAACACACACCAACCAAATTATAAAATTACATGTAAAATATCAAAATTATTCAATAAAGCTATTACCATAATGTTCCCATATATGATCAATTAATGCATTTCGAAGTGATAAATGAGTTTTTTTATTTTTTATATGTAGATTACGAGTTAAAAATTGTTGAAATCAGACATTTTCATTTATTGCCATTTCAAATGTTGTCGGTGGCGCTGGTCTTGCATCTCTAATCGGTGCGTTAATGTCACGTTCATCCTCAATTATCATGTTTAATTATAAAAATGTTATGTAGAATTTCTTCTATATATTGGTAATTTTAATTTTAAATTTCACGTATTTATTTTATTTTTTATGTGATAATTAAATTTATAAAGATATATTTTTACATTTAAGGGATATCTAATTAGATGGACTAAAATGAAATAACAAAAACAAAAAGTAAATTTATTGATAAGATATATAATTGTAGGGATTACACAATAAAGTAAATAGTGTTTTTAAGGGTATGAATAGTAGATCATCAAATTTGAGGTTTCACTATTCAAAACCTCAAAATTTGAGGATTTGAGGGTTGAGTTGGAGCACAAAAAACCTCAAATTTGAGGGTTTAAGGATTGTGTTGGAGATGCTCTTAGCCGAGCTTTGTACAATCGTAGAAAAGCTTTCATATATCATTGATGGTGACAATTTTCGACATGGTTTAAACAGCGGCGATCTAAGATTCAAAGCAGAAGATTGAGCTGAAAACATTCCAAGAGTTGGTGAAGTGGCTAAACTGTTTACAGATGCTGGAATAATATTCTGTATTGCTAGTTCAATATCTCCATACCGGGAGGAACGAGCAGCTTGCCGTGCATTGTTACCAGGAGATTTCATTGAGGTTTTGCACATTTGATAAACAAATGTGATAACGGAATTGTTATTCATAGAAACCGTGATGAAGCTGCAGGACCTATTGATCTTGTCCAAGTGGGTTATCATCATCATACTTTTCCTCTGTTTTCCGTAGCTCATGAAGAAAAGACGCTTGAAAATTCACCAACTTCTTTAACTCTCTTTCCAAATAACTCTCATGTTGTAGAAACTCAATGCGGACTAGAACTCAGCGGCGGTGCTATACTTAAAACGCTGTAACGCTGTGAAGTTATACGTATACATAATTCAGATTAAAGAGCTCGAATTCAAGCTAAGGGATATGATCAAAACCTGCATAGAATTCCAAAGATTTGTCAACGTCTGAACAGAAAATGAGTGACTGATAGAATAATTTGAGATTCTGGCTCAGTAATGAAACCTAATAAGAGTCCTTGAAGGTCGGCTAACTAACTGGATAAACTAAAATCCCTCTTGACAGGGCAACAGGTTTGTTCTCTGATGCTCCTGAGAGGAGATAGACGGGCGAAACAAGCAACTATGATATGTTTGGTGTGTTTAAGACCTTCGGCTTTTGGAACCCGGAAGCAATATTTTTGGTTCTTTTGTTTGCATTCTGGATCTCCTCAGGGAACAAGAAAACTAAAGACCGTGCCTTTAATTAAGTTAGAGCCAAAATTTTGTTGTGAATATTCTTAGTTAGCAGTTGGTATGAGTAGGTCTGATTTTGATGTTTTGTGTAGTAATGTGGTGTTTCCTGTTAGAATATGCGGAATATGAGACTAGAGATTAAAGGGAGACATGAAGACTAATAGAAGAACTAGCTAGAGATTTAAGAGAGAATATAGAAGAAGAGAATGCTTAGATTGATTTGAAAACAATGTGAGTTACATCCTTTAAATAGAGAAACAAGTGGTGAATAATCAAAGCAAAGGAGAGGAAAACATGGAGGAAAAAGGAGGAGGAAAACATGGAGCACTAGAGGTGGAGTTTTCTTCTAGAAAGCTCTTCATGATTATTTACTTGATCAATACTTCCCCTCAAGCTTAGCCGTAGAGACACCGAAGACTAAACTTGGAACCTGAGGAACATCACCTCATTAAAAAAACCTTAACATAGAAAAACCACTTGGGAGAAAACTATGTTAAGGGAAAAAGAGTGTGATGTCCATGGGTTAGAGGACATGAGATCAAGGGCGTGAAAGATCTACAAGCCCGAGTTTGCTATGTATGTGAATGCAAACTTTGAGACTTACAGCCTTGGTGAAGATATCCGCTAGTTGATCTTCACTCCGAGTGTAGCATGGGAGTATCATGCATTCTTCAATATTTTCTCAAACTTTGTGGCAATCCACTTTAATATGCTTGGTCCTTTCATGGAAGACCGAGTTGGTTGCAATGTGAATTGCGGCTTGGTTATCACAATGCATGGTGATGGGGCTAGAAGACTCAATGCCGAGATCTTTAAGAAGAGCTTTGAGCCAAGTCAGCTCATTTCTTAGCTTCCTCATTGCCCGGTACTCTGCTTCTGCACTAGAACACGACACCACCTTTTGCTTCTTCGATTTCCAAGTCACCAAATTTCCTCCAATGAAGGTGCAATAACCGGATGTTGACTTTTTATCTAGCCTATCTCCAGCATAATCAGCATCACAATATCCTACTATCTCTGTGTTAGCGTTTCTCCCCATCCAAATGCCTTGGCCCGGGCTACCTTTGAGGTATCTAAGAATTCGCTCCACCATACTCCAATGGTATAAGCTAGGGGCTTGCATGTGTTGCCTGACCTGATTCACAGCATAACAAAGATCAGGCCTTATGATAGTCAAATAGATCAACTTACCTACAAGACGGCGATATTGGGAGACGTCTTCAAATGGCTCGTCTTCTTTCTCCCCCTTTCGATTGACCTTGTAGCCATCCTCGGTGTCTTTGCTGGTTTTGCTCCAAGTTTACCTGTCTCATTCAACAAATCAAGTGTGTACTTCCTTTGTGAAAGAAATAAGCCTTCTGGAGAACGGCAAACTTCAATCCCTAGGAAGTACTTTAGCTCACCTAGGTCTTTAATATCGAAAACAGATTTAAGAAAGGTTTTAGTTGATTAGATACCTTCCTTGTCATCGCCGGAGATGATAAGATCATCTACATAGATGAGAACTACAATGATACCTTGAGAGATTTGGAGTGTGAATAAGGTATGATCAGCTTCAGATATCTTGAAGCCTCGATCATTGAGTGTGGAGCTCAACTTGTAGTACCAAGCCCTTGGTGATTGCTTCAGTCCATAGATAGCTTTTCTAAGCCTCAAAACCTTTCCGGGAGCAATGGAGTCTCTAAGACCGGGAGGAGGAGTCATGTAAACTTCTTCCTCGAGCTCGCCTTGTAGAAATGCATTCTTGACATCCATCTGCCATAACTCCCAAGAAAGATTAGTAGCCAAAGAAAGAACAACTCTTACCGTGTTAAGTTTGGCTACAGGAGCAAAGGTATATGTGTAGTCATCTCCATAGGTTTGTGTGAAACCTCTTGCCACCAAGCGAGCTTTGTACCGTTCAATGTCTCCATTGCTTAAGTATTTGATAGTGAAGACCCACTTGGAGCTAACAGCCTTTTTCCCGAGAGGAAGATCCGCTTCATCCCATGTGTGGTTGCGAGTCATAGCACTGGTCTCGTCATCCACTGCATCCAACCATGCTTTACTTTCCTTAGCCTCCTCATAGCTTTGCGGTATCCGGTGTAGCTCTATTTTAGCAAGAAATCACTACAAGAAAACACCCCTTTTGCAACGACCTATTTCGTCGCAAAATCGTTGCAAAATAGGAGTACCATCGAATTTGTGACGAAATGCAAATCGTCGTTAACTGATCGTCGTAAACCAAAAATCGTCGTTAATTTACGAGGAGCCAAAAATCGTCGCTAAATCGTCGCAAATTTTATTTCGAATTTACGACGAATAGAAATACGTCG
>PKMM01018689.1:0-16420 GCA_002933915.1 Eutrema heterophyllum
AGAATTATTAAACTAATTTTCAAAAATGTTTTAATTACTAGAACAATGCAAATTTTTTTAATTACTAAAATAACATAACAAATGATAAAATATCGATTTGGCTCTTTTGGCCTTTATTAACAAAAACGTAATTACGATATTGCTATTACTATACATCAGCGCGCTCAGATAACAAGTATGCCGTTATTTGACGGTAGACTTAATTATTGTTGGTAGACTTGTTTTTGGATGGTAAACTTATTGTTTGGACGGTAGACTTATTGTTTGGACAGTAGACTTAGTTTGGGCCGGCAGACTTGTTTTGGGACGGCATACTTATTTCGGTAGACTTATTTTTACGACAAGATAGATATGTTTTTGGGCGGTAGACTTTATTTTTTTTTGTAGATTTATTTTTAATGACGGTAGATTTGTTAAAGATTGGTAGATTTAACGGGAGATCGGTTGACTTTTTTGGTCGTCATTTGACTAAATTGGTAGATTTATTTTCTTTAATGGTAGATTTATCTCCTCCGCGGTAGACTTCTTTGTAATGACGGCAGACTTATCATGGGATTGTTCGTTTTTTGGTTACGGTAGATTTATTGTATTGACGGTAGACTTTTAAACGCGTGGTAGACTTATTCTTTAAACGGTAGGTTTATTTTTAATGACGGTAGATTTATTAAAGGTCAAAACAAGGGTTCTTAAGTTTGTAATGACAGTAGATTTATTTTACGACATGACAGATTTATATTAAATCGGTAGATTTATCGGTAATGGCGGTAGGTTTATATAATCTTTTAGGACACATGAAATTGGCAGACTTATATTAAGTTGTCAGACTTATCGTAAGTTGGTAGATTTATATGAAGTTGGTAGATTTATCTGAAATTGATCGTTGTTATTGACGGCAGACTTATTGAAACATGAGATTAACAAAAGACGATTTTCCCACCAAAAAACTTCAAATTTTCAAAAAAACGCCATGGATCTTGTTCTAGGTCGCGCCGCCCACGCCCAGATGATGAACCGCCCAGATTTGTTTTCTTGGATGAACTCTTTTCCAAGATTTTCAAATCGCGCCGCCCACCGCCCAAATCGCGCCGCCGACGGCAAATCTCTTTAGCTTCTATATTGTATCTTGAAATTTTTTTCTTTTCATCATCTTCTTCATCATCTCCTCATCTTCAACCATGGAGCAAATTATTCTAGTTTCTGGGAAATGGATTTTTCAGAAAAATCGTTGGGTCTTCTTGGTTGATAAGTCAAAAGGGTGTCGAATTTTAGAAGTGGATCATAAAACCTCGTTTGGTGATTTCCTTCGGATGGTTTATGAAGATTTCGGATTGGATCATCGCCATTATGAGGTACAATTGAGTTATATGTTGTCGAAACAATATTTGCAAAAATTACCACAAGATACACCTCCAGTATTAGTGGCAACGAGTAGACAATTCTCTGGTTTTTTGCAACAATTTCAAAACGAAACAGTTCGTTTATGCATGGAGATTATAGAGAAAGTGGAGGATGTCGTCAAAGATGTCAAACTATCAAACTCAGAAGGTGATCGTGTCGTTGGGAAAAATTCAAGAAGATCATGCAAAGAAGAATAACAAGTTCACGAAATTGATGAACAAGATGAGGAATACAGATTTGACAATTGCGAAGACCCGGATGGTGCAAGTTCTGATGATGAAGAGTACGGGGCGTGTGGAAAGGATTCCGATAACGAAGAAGACATGCAAAACCTGCCACCAAAGAAACCGTCTTCAACAACGATTCCTAATTTTGTGCAGATGGAAATGAAGTCCATAGACTTAGCTGTTGGGCAATGTTATGAAACAAAAGAGGAGTTGGAGACGAGATTGAAGATCTATGCGGTTACAAATAAATTCGACTTTGATGTTGGTTATTCAACGCCAAAATTGTTGACGGTTAAGTATTGGGTAGAAGGATGTAAATGGAGGGTTTGTGCATCAACGGTAGAAGATAATCCAAGGTTCCATATTAAGACTTTTGTTGGAGAGCACACATGTTCTGTTACGATGCGCTCGTCTCGTGCACGGCAAGCAACTCATGAGATACTGGGACGTCTTTATAAAGACTTTGTAGGTGGTGTTGGACCGACCGTTTTGCCATATCATGGTGCTGATGCTCTCACCAAACGATATGGAATTAAGGTTTGACATCCTTTACATCATACGATAGGGCATACTTGTTTGATACGATAGGGCAAACTTGTTAGATACGATAGGGCAGACTTGTTTGATACGATAAGGCAGACTTGTTTGATACGATATGGCAGACTTGTTTTATACGATATGGCAGACTTGTTTTANGAGGAGTTGAAGACGAGATTGAAGATCTATGCGGTTGCAAATAAATTCGAAAATTGTTGACGGTTAAGTATTGGGTAGAAGGATGTAAGTGGAGGGTTTGTGCATCAACGGTAGAAGATAATCCAAGGTTCCATATTAAGACTTTTGTTGGAGAGCACACATGTTCTGTTACGATGCGCTCGTCTCGTGCACGGCAAGCAACTCATGAGATACTGGGACATCTTTATAAAGACTTTGTAGGTGGTGTTGGACCGACCGTTTTGCCATATCATGGTGCTGATGCTCTCACCAAACGATATGGAATTAAGGTTTGACATCCTTTACATCATACGATAGGGCATACTTGTTTGATACGATAGGGCAAACTTGTTAGATACGATAGGGCAGACTTGTTTGATACGATAAGGCAGACTTGTTTGATACGATATGGCAGACTTGTTTTATACGATATGGCAGACTTGTTTTATACGATATGGCAGACTTGTTTATACGAAATGGCAGACTTTTTTTTGGTAGATTAAATTTGGTCAATTTAATACAGATGGAGTATTGGAAGGCCCATCGTGCATTAAAGTATGCACGGGAACTTGTAACAGGAAGTTCGGAGAAGGGTTACGAGGACCTTCCGTCGTACTTATACATGATTAGGCGGGCTAACCCGGGGACACTTATAAAACTTGAAGTTGAAAAGTTCAAGTTTATGTTCCTCGCATTTGGTGCATGCATACATGGGTCCCCGTTTATGCGGAAAGTTGTGGTTGTTGATGGGACGTTTTTGACTGGTACATACAAAGGTACACTACTCATTGCCTCAACGCAAGATGGAAATTTTAATATATTTTCGATTGCTTTTGTTGTCGTTGATACCAAAAATGATGAGTCTTGGGAATGGTTCTTTAGATAATTACACCGGGTTATCCCAGATGATGAAGGACTTGCCATCATTTCAGATAGGCATATAGCAATTGGAAACGCGATAGGGAAGATTTACCCCCTTTCTAGTCGGGGTATTTGCACTTATCATTTGCATAAGAATATTTTGGTGAAATTTAAAGGCGGGGATTCTTTCAGACTTGTGAAGAAGGCCGCAACCGCATATAGGCTTCTAGAGTTCAATGCCTTATTTGGGCAGATTCAAGCTAGTAATCCCGGACTTTATAACTATTTGCAAAAAGCGGATGTACGTATGTGGACTTGGGTTCATTTCCCGGGAGATAGGTACAACTTCATGACTAGCAACATAGCGGAATCGATAAATAAGGTCCTCTCAAAGGTAAGAAGTTTTCCAATCGTGACACTTTTGGAAGATATAAGGTCGATTCTAACAAGGTGGCTTGCGAAAAGGCGCCGGACTGCAAGTGTAATGAAAACAAAGCTTACTACTGCTGTTGAGAAATTGCTACGGGTACACGTTTACCTTCTTATTTATGTTTGGTAGATTTGTTTAGATTGACGGTAGATTTGTTTAGTTTGACGGTAGATTTATTATATCTGATGGCAGATTTGTATTTACTGTAAACAGGTCAGAGTTGAAGCTGCCAAGCAACTGACTGTGCAAGAGATAGATGACCATCATGCACATGTCACCGGCGGAACATCCTTGCATGTTGTCAATTTGGATGAGAAAAAGTGTTCTTGCCGAAGGTTTGACATTGATAAAATCCCGTGCGTCCATGCCATTGCAGCGGCGGAAGCTGCAAAAATTTCAAGGATTTCTCTATGCCATCCCTACTTTCATACAAATTTCTTGTACAACGCTTACTCGGGGACATTATTGCCAAGGGATGTTGCGTTACATGTGCCCGAAGAAGTGGCTAAGAAAGTTTGTATGCCTCCTTTGGTTTGTAACCCACCCAACCGACCCAAAAAATCCCGAATCAAAAGTGCAATGGAAGTGGCAATGGAGAAGAAACGTCCAAGGAAAGAACACAAGTGTTCCAAATGTGGTGACGGCGGGCATAATCGTGCTACATGTCTAATGTGAACTCATTACATTCTCCTTTATATGTGTAATAATAAGTTTGACAGTGATATGTGTTGCTTGCTTTTTTGTTGAAATGAACAATAATCGTGTAACAAGTCTACCATAACCGTGTAACAANAGAAAGTTTGTATGCCTCCTTTGGTTCGTAACCCACCCAGCCGACCCAAAAAATCCCGAATCAAAAGTGCAATGGAAGTGGCAGTGGAGAAGAAACGTCCAAGGAAAGAACACAAGTGTTCCAAATGTGGTGACGGCGGGCATAATCGTGCTACATGTCTAATGTGAACTCATTACATTCTCCTTTATATGTGTAATAATAAGTTTGACAGTGATATGTGTTGCTTGCTTTTTTGTTGAAATGAACAATAATCGTGTAACAAGTCTACCATAACCGTGTAACAAGTCTACCATAATCGTGAAACAAGTCTACCATACCGTGAAACAAGTCTACCATAATCGTGAAACAAGTCTACCATAATCGTGAACAAAATATCTCGCAAACATCACTTCACCAAAAAACCTTGCTTGCGCGACAATATGTACATACAAGTCTACCAAACTTTCAAAGGACTCACTTCATGCAAAAAACATGGTCCTTTGAAACCTACCGCGATTACAGAAGCACTACTCTACAAAAGCACAAATTCTGATCCCTCACTTCTCAGAAACTGTCTGCAACGGAACCCTATCATCATACTCACCACGAGGGTTAGGATTAGATCTCTGAATTGTTTCTCCAAACCAGTCTGATGGAATCTCGTCCATAATCTCAGCTGCATATTTCTTACGAATCCCAGCAATGTTATTATCGTTAAGGTCTACCATAACATGACCAAGAGCCAAACACTCGATATACTTCAACGTATAAACGCCACAATCACCACTTTGTTCGTTTTGCACAATACCCTTCATCTTGTAGGTGTGAAAGGCTTTCTCAGTCTTCCATTCGCTTGGAAACATTTTGTTCAACAACAGTGGAATCATCTTCGCGTATGCCCTCATATATTTTTTTTATGGTATTATCGCCATATAAACCTTTAATGCAATCATATACATTAAGCTTTTTCTTCGGAATGTCCACCTCAACGGCAATCCAATGTTGATTGTCGATATTGTGGCAAATGTACAAGAGCTCGACATCCTCGAACCATTTCTTATTTGTCATTGCAAAATCAGGAGATCGGCCATTGGCGACGTCGAAATATCCACTGTCAAACATCCAACTCTTCTCATTAGGTAAGAAGTCCCTGTTGTATTCTACAAACCATTGTGCGGTGAACAAAGGATCTAGGAATGCAACCTTTCCACCTCTTTGATAAGGAGATGGGTTTCCCAAAAACCGTTATCGAAACATATTCATTGCCGCTGACATATGCTGCAAAATTACAAAAATATATAAATCTGCCGCTAATAAACCATTATTAAAATACATCTACCACAAATAAATCTACCAGACAGAAAAATACCCTATCACCCACCCAGCCGAACCTCTCATAAGGCCAGTCCTGTTTACGTGTCATCAGTTGAAGGTAAAATTCAACAACTGGATCGGTGTCATCGATTTGGTTCTCCCTATAAATGCGGACGTGATAAAATGATGAAATGAGAGGTACATCGTTTAAAATAAATTTTTATACCATTAACATGAATGACTTACAGATCTGTCGCCACAAACTGGATCAATCGATCCAGTTTACGACTGTCCACCTCTTCAAAAGGATCGTAGAAAGCTTCTGAAGGGATTACACCAAACATGATGCGTTTGACCGCTGAACTTCCTACAAATGGTGACACTTGAGTGGGAGCTAGAGTGCGTTGCTTTCTGAGTCCATGATATTTCTTGGCTAGAAGTGCCATCAGCTTATCTAAACCGCAGCCAATTGCTTGCATCTTTGCATTTTCCATAGGGTCAGATAATGGTGAAATAGGTGATGAAGGTTTCTGTCGTGGAGGTGTATCAACAAAGTCTTCGTCATCATATTTATTTCAAAGCTGAGGTTTGGTTTTGGTTTTCACTTGTTGCATCGTCACTTTTGGGACAGTTGGTTCTATTTTCACTTTACGAACCTTTTTTTAGTTGGACGACAGGGTTCTAACGACCCTTGCTATGGGAAACTCTGGCGGCTCAGACGTTTCCTGTACCTCTAACATCCACGACTGTGACATTAAAATGTTATTAGAGACGTCAGTATCAAACAAGTCTGCTAATGCGACTCCAACAAGTCTACCATATCGTATCAAACAACTCTGCCATATCGTATCAAACAAGTCTGCCAATGCAACTCGAACAAGTCTACCAATGCGACTTGAACAAGTCTACCAATGCGACTCAAACAAGTCTACTAATGCGAGTCAATTCGTATTTAACAAGTCTACCATAACAGAAGAAAAAAGAAGTATACCATAAAGAAGAAAAAACTCAAACATTATTGTTCTTCAAACGTCCTACCATCTCGTTTTTAAAACACCCAATTTGTTCGAAAGTTTTAGGTTTTTAAGTAGTCTTCAAGTAACTTCTCTAAGTTACTTTCATTAAAATAGAGACTTGCGTACCGGATCTTGTTCCCCGGAACCATCTCGGGCTTTGGATTTTGCATCTTTGGCATCTTTGGCAGCGGATTCGACCGAATCTTCCTTCGCCAGGACCAAAACTTCATTCTCTTTCAACATATCTTTGGCCTCGAGAGTAGACAACCTCATTTCCAACCCACTAAGTTGGCCTCCAAATTTTTTTTCCATTTGTCCCACTTGGTTTGCCAAAAACTGAATGGCGTTTAAGATCTCTTCATTCCTATCCACACTAGTCTTTTTCTTCTCAATTATCTTCTCCTTTTTTCCCCCTTTTCGCTTTTCTCTTAAACTTTTCAAGTCGGAGATCAAAATCTTCTTCTTCTTTTCCCTTTTCGATTTCCTTTTCCTTCTTCTTATTTTCCTTCTTCTTCTGCTTCTTCATTTCCACATCAGTTTGTCCCTCTTCTTCATCTTCAATTTCTTTGTCCCTCTTCTTCTTCTTTACATGAATAGCCTCTGGAGTTTCCTTCTTCCTTTTTTCCTTCTTCGAGGACTTCACAGCCGCCTCAGCGTTATCCCAAACCGTCTCATCTAAGCATCCAGCAAGGATATCTTGAATCATGTTATCCAGCTTCCTATCAACGTCTGGCTTTGAGTATTCGTCAGGCCAAAACGGATAAATCTCCTCCTGTGGCTTCACCAATAAGTGTCTGACACGAACCTGCGACCATAGGTAAACAATATTGTTAAGTTTACCACAACCTAGCAGATCATAAGTCTGCCAAAACAATACGATACAAAATTAACTCTACCAAACGTCATAAACAAGTCTACCACAACCTAGGAGATCATAAGTCTGCCAAAACAATTCGATACAAAAATAACTCTACGAAACGTCATCAACAAGTCTACCACAACCTAGCAAAACAATTTGGGAGATCATAAGTCTGCCAAAACAATTCAAATATAAAAATAACTCTACCAAACGATTCATAAACAAGTCTACCACCTAGTATGATCTGCCAAAACAATTCGAAATNTAGTTGGACGACAGGGTTCTAACGACCCTTGCTATGGGAAACTCTGGCTCAGACGTTTCCTGTACCTCAAACATCCACGACTGTGACATTAAAAGGTTATTAGAGACATCAGTATCAAACAAGTCTGCCAATGCGACTCCAACAAGTCTACCATATCGTATCAAACAACTCTGCCATATCGTATCAAACAACTCTGCCATATCGTATCAAACAAGTCTGCCAATGCGACTCGAACAAGTCTACCAATGCGACTCGAACAAGTCTACCAATGCGAGTCAATTCGTATTTAACAAGTCTACCATAACAGAAGAAAAAAGAAGTATACCATAAAGAAGAAAAAACTCAAACATTATTGTTCTTCAAACTTCCTACCATCTCGTTTTTAAAACACCCAATTTGTTCGAAAGTTTTAGGTTTTTTAGTAGTCTTCAAGTAACTTCTCTAAGTTACTTTCATTAAAATAGAGACTTGCGTACCAGATCTTGTTCCCCGGGACCATCTCGGGCTTTGGATTTTGCATCTTTGGCATCTTTGGCATCTTTGGCAGCGGATTCGACCGAATCTTCCTTCTCCAGGACCAAAACTTCATTCTCTTTCAACATATCTGTGGCCTCGAGAGTAGACAACCTCATTTCCAACCCACTAAGTTGGCCTCCAAAATTTTTTTCCATTTGTCCCACTTGGCTTCCCAAAAACTGAATGGCGTTTAAGATCTCTTCATTCCTATCCACACTAGTCTTTTTCTTCTCAATTATCTTCTTCTTTTTTTCCCCCTTTTCGCTTTTCTCTTAAACTCTTCAAGTCGGAGATCAAAATCTTCTTCTTCTTTTCCCTTTTCGATTTCCTTTTCCTTCTTCTTCTGCTTCTTCCTTTCCACATCAGTTTGTCCCTCTTCTTCATCTTCAATTTCTTTGTCCCTCTTCTTCTTCTTTACATGAATAGCCTCTGGAGTTTCCTTCTTCCTTTTTTCCTTCTTCGAGGACTTCACAACCGCCTCAGCATTATCCCAAACCGTCTCATCTAAGCATCCATCAAGAATATCTTGGATCATGTTATCCAGCTTCCTATCAACGTCTGGCTTTGAGTCTTCGTCGGGCAAAAATGGATAAATCTCCTCCCGCGGCTTCACCAATAAGTGTCTGACACGAACCTGCGACCATAGGTAAACAATATTGTTAAGTTTACCACAACCTAGCAGATCATAAGTCTGCCAAAACAATACGATACAAAATTAACTCTACCAAACGTCATAAACAAGTCTACCACAACCTAGGAGATCATAAGTCTGCCAAAACAATTCGATACAAAAATAACTCTACGAAACGTCATCAACAAGTCTACCACAACCTAGCAAAACAATTTGGGAGATCATAAGTCTGCCAAAACAATTCAAATATAAAAATAACTCTACCAAACGATTCATAAACAAGTCTACCACCTAGTATGATCTGCCAAAACAATTCGAAATCAAGTTACCACCACAGATTAACCAAACCAATTATCACATACAAGGAAACATAAATCAGTACATACCTTCTTGTCCTCGGAAGTATTTTTATCCTCCGCCAAAACAGAGTCGAGGGTGTATCGCGGCCGTGATGAACACCACCAAAGTAGAGGAACAATGTCAGGATTGTGCTCGTTTTTTTCTCTTCTCCCAATCTTTTCTCCCAAGATAGGTACAAACTCATATGCCCATATGAGCAACGCATGCACCAACCCACGAAGAATGTAACTGGCTCCGCCTAAAGAAGCAACTTTAATAGAATCTATTAAACTCTTAAAAGCATGCCGACCCCACGGATGATTCTCGAAAGCTTCTTCGTCTAACACCCTTTTAGCGAACATCAAGGGGACTCGACTATTCCGGTGAAGGCCAAATATTCCTACATGCAATATGAATAGCTTTCCTACCATTTCCTTCTTCGAGACGCTCCAAGTCTTGCATTTCTCCAAGACATTAACCAGCTCATTCCAGCTAGGCCCTTCTGAGGGATTCACACCAATCTCTTCCCAAAAATCTGTGTGATCCGTGTCCCAATCATCTACAACAACTGGATCACAGTTGAGCCGCGTTATTTCACCAAACTCATGCATAGAAAACCTCAACGGCCGCCCACCGATGATTGACCACATCTCATACCTCCTATCAATTTGCAATTGGTTGCTTATAAACTGATGAACAGTGTGTGCACTCCAAACATACGTCTTCAATGCAAGCTTGAGAATTACTCCAACTTGAGATTTGTTCATAATATCATTGTAGACCTCATCACCCACTGCATCCCTCAGCAACCCGAAATCACTTAGGTGGCAACCGTAATTAAGGCTATGGATCTGCAAGGGAGACTTTCCTGGCGGATACAATCTCCGAGGATATTCCTTAGACTCGCTAGATGTGGCCATCTCTGTAAAACACATAATAAGTCAAATGTCAAATACATCAAAAGTAATATCAGAACTATACCTTTTAAACAAGTCTACCAAATGAAATGAAACGAAACAAGTATACCAAATGAAATGAAACAAGTCTACCAAATGAAACGAAACAAGTCTACCAAATGAAACGAAACAAGTCTACCAAATGAAATGAAACAAAACAAGTCTACCAAATGAAATGAAACGAAACAAGTCTACCAAATGAAACGAAACAAGTCTACCAAATGAAATGAAACGAAACAAGTCTACCAAACGAAACGAAACAAGTCTACCATGAAACGAAACTAAACAAGTCTACCAAATGAGACAAGTCTACCAAATAAAACGAGACAAGTCTACCAAATAAAACGAAACAAGTCTACCACCAAATGAATCAAACAAGTCAAATGAATCAAACAAGTCTACCACCAAATAAATCAAACAAGTCAAATAAATCAAACAAGTCTACCACCAAATAAATCAAACAAGTCTACCAAACCTAAACTATTTGTAGATTTATTCACCTAACCGGAAAGTTGTCTCCTTTCACCGGAACCGCTTCTGTAAGTTATCTGCAAGCCAGGAGATTCATATAACGTTTTTCAAAAAACCTAAATATTAACACCATTCGTTAACAAATCTACCAAAATTAACACCTTAAAAAGAATTTCAATCCTCACCGGAAGCTAATCTCCTTTCACCTGAATGTAGTATGCTTCACCGTGAACCACCGCTTCACCGTGAACCACCGATATCTGCACACATAAAAATTAGGGTTTAATTTTTTCTCCAAAAAAACTCAGTATTCGCAAGCAGCCCGTACTAAAACCGATTTCCGCCTTAACTTCGCCTTAAATTCACCTACTTCTCGCCGGCGCTTCACCTACAACTCGATTTCGGCGCTTAACCCAAAAAAAATCGGCCCCGTCGCAAGCCTCGCCGAAGAAGAAGAAAAGACTCGACAAAGGAGAGGAGGTTTACCTAATCGACGCCGGAATCTATGCACGTTATGCCGGAAGTAATAGTCGGCGTCGGAGTTCCACTTGCCGGAGAAGACAATAGGTTTTCGATTTGAAGCCCTCAAAATCGCCGGCTTTCTTCTTCTTTTTTTTAAGAATCCAATGACGAATGTTTTTTTTTTAGTATATTCTTTATGTTTTATTTCTATTTTTTATTACTTTATTTTCTATAAAAAAACTCATAATTAAAACGAAAAAAAGTTAATGGCATTTTGGTGATTAAAACGAAAATATGTACATGAATGACTTTTACCACTTTTTGAAGGTTATTTTAGTTAGAGGAGGGTGTGACAGAGTTATTCTAGTAATAACACAACATTACGAAGTTATTCTAGTAATTATCTTTAATATATATTATACTTTTGATGTCATTATAAAAGGAAGTGATTCTAACTATTCTACACACCCAAAAAAAAAACACGTTCTCACTTCTTCGACAAGAAGAAAAAAAACACGTTCTCACTTCTTAAATGTTAGGCTTTTCGTATATGCCAGCTGCGATCACAAGGACTCCGCTTTCTAAGTTATGAGGAAAGAATTGAGTTATGGAATTTGGAAAACGAGCAATTTGAGGAGTTAATAATTCAACCAGCACTGAATTATTACAATCGGTATTTTGGAAGAGGACCAGTACAAACAGATAATGGCTTGGGGTGGAGGAATATTTGGTGTCGCTTACAAGAAGATCATGCTGCTTGTCTTCAGCTACTAAGAATGTCACTTGGTTGTTTTAGAACATTATGTGATAACCTAGAAACAAATTATGGTTTACAGCCAACATTAAATGTAAGCATTGAAAAAAGTGTGGCAATTTTTCTACGAATATGTGGACACAATGAAGTTCAAAGAGATGTTGGATTGCGATTCGGAAGAACTCAAGAAACAGTGACAAGAAAATTCTTTGAAGTGCTTACAGCGACTAAGTTACTTGCTTGTGATTTTATCATAACTCCAAGAAGACAAGAACTAATCAGAATTCCTGACCGAATTCTAATGGATTCAAAATATTGGCCATTTTTTAGTAGGTTTGTTGGAGCAATGGATGGAGTTCATGTATGCGTAAAGGTGAAGCCTGCATTACAAGGAATGTATTGGAGTCGGCACAGTAGAACATCGTTTAACATCATGGCAATTTGTGATTTCAATATGTTGTTCACATATGTTTGGAATGGAGCACCATGATCTTGTCATGATACATCAGTTCTCACGATGGCGCAAGATAATGACGCTGAATTTCCTTTGCCTCCGGCTGATAACTATTATGTAGTTGACTCTGGATATCCAAATAAACAGGGTTTTCTTGCTCCCTATAGATCTTCACGTAACATGGTTGTTCGGTACCATATGTCGTAGTTCAACAATGGTCCTCCTCCTCGAAATAAGCAAGAATTGTTTAATCGATGACATGCATCATTACGTTCTGTTATTGAGAGGACATTTGGAGTTTGGAAAAAAAAATGGAGGATTCTTTATGAGTTTCCTAGATATAATACTGAAGTACAGAAAATAGTGGTGATGGCTACAATGGGACTTCATAATTTTATCAGAATTTCAAAATTTTCAGATGAAGATTTTGCAGAAATAATGGAACAAATTGAGTTTGACAACACAAAATCTGAAACTGATCTAGGCGACATTGAAGCAGCAGAGATAGCCGAGGGAAATCATATGATGTATATCAAAGAACAGATTGCAGATATGTTATGGTAAAATTGAAATAATGAAACATTAGTTTTTTTTCCACTCAATGTATTGTCTTTCAATTTATTTATGTATAATATACATATTTATAATCATAATTACATTTCTTATATTTATATTAATTTAAATATATGTTATGAACCGCTTTTCCCATTCAACAATATATTTTAGACCGCTTGATCTGCAATTGATCCGCCTGATCCACTTGAACCGCTTGATCTGCACCGCCTGATCCGCTTTCTCCATTCAGAGCCTGAGGCCTTGAATGGATAAACGAATGAAACACAAATATTAAGAAAAGCAGATGAACCTAAAAAAATTGCCATTCAACATTTATTTTGTTCTGTCGAAATGTATGAGGAATGACCACACTTGTAAACAATTTTTTTTTGTCTTTTAGTAACAAAACATGGGCGAAATTTTGAGTGGATAAAACCCAACCAAAACCAAAGGTATGGCACGCTTTTCTAGCGTTTCACACAAACCAAAATACAAGATAATATATATTATACTTTTGATGTCATTATAAAAGGAAGTGATTCTAACTATTCTACACACAAAAAAAAACACGTTCTCACTTCTTCGACAAGAAGAAAAAAAAGTTTTCAACTTCATTCTTCTGTTTCATCGAATCACTTCAGGTATGATGATATTACATATATATATATATATTACATTGTCTCACCTATATTTTTTATAATAATAATTAAATTATAATAATACATACAAACTTAATAATAAGTATAATAGTTACACTTATAAATATAGTTAGAATTCAATAATATTTGTATAATATTTTTTAAAATATGTAAAAAACATAGTATTCATAATAAACTCTTAAATTTGTATAGTTATGTTTTGTTATATGGTAAGTTAGTTAAATTAGTAAAATAATTTAATGTAAACCATAAATTTTTATTTACATAACAATATACAAAGTACAAACTATATAGTAAGTTTTATAATTTTTTTCTATCAACATAAATTAAAATATTAGATTTATTCTTATTAATAATAAAAAGTGAACCAAAAATAAGGAAAATAGTAAATAAAATTTCTAAAACAATTTCATGTTTTTAATGCTACATACATATATTTCATTTGAAAAAAATAATATGAATATTGTAATTTTTATATTATAAACATGGAACTTAAATAATTCTACTTTTGCATATTATATGATTTAGCTATAATAATACTTGTTATTATTTATAGTTAATTGTACATTACGGTAACTATAAATGTAAGTATAAATAATTAAATTAGTCAATTGTAACATATCTATGATATAATCAAAATTTAATTAGAAATCAAATATCCTAATATTGACATAATATATGTTTGTTTGTTTTATAGATAAATATAATAGTTCATTGTCAAAATAAAAATGTATTAATTTTATTTTTTAAATTTGTAGATATGACGTTTAACCGCCGACAAAACGAAAATTCTTCTGTCCAAAGAGATACAAATGTACCCACATAAACATCAGCACGGGTAAAATAGTTAATATTTTTTTTTGTCAACTAGTTAATATTTTATTTTTGTTATTTTTAATGTAGTTATAATTATGTTAAAAAATATTTGAGAATTTGTTTTACAACTTATAGAGTGGAGATCATTTTAAATGGACTCCTATCCGAGAAAGAATATTTCTTGAGATGTATAATGAAGCGATTGCGATGAATAACTACCGTTTAAAAGACCCCACAACTTTAGGTAAAGATTTTTTGGTTAAAAAGTTCAACGAGGAGTTCGGTGTTAATATAACGTATAAGTTTTTCAAAGAAAAACTTGATCAATTGAAAAAGAATTACAAGAAGTATCTCACTCTTATGGATTCTACCGGCATCACGGTTGATCCTATTACATTTGAGATTGATGCATCTGAATCATGGTGGAAAGATCGTGAAGTAAGTACTCATAATCTTTTTCATTTTCCAAATTGAATAGTCAAATTAAATAAAAAATAATTATTAATAATTTTATTAACAGCTATGTAAAATTGTAAAATCATTTAAACGAAAGCTGCCACAGCTGTGGGATGTGATGCAACGTTGTTTCACTTTATACAATGTCCAATCCCAGAATCAATACTCTGTCAACCAGCGAAGAGAAGAAATGTTGAATGAAGGTGCAACTAATGTTGAAGATGAGATGGACCAAGAAACATATGGTAATGAAATGCCATGCAGTCAAGTTCCGGAGACACAAGAAAACGAAGAGGTGTATCGCGTTAACATTGATGATGAAACACGTCCTTCGAACGAGTTTACCCATGAACATATACGACATAGTTCTTCAGCAGTTGATCCGATTCAAATTCCTGGGTCCAGAGTTCAACAACAAGGTAGAGGAAGACGTTCATGTACTTCACAAAGATCTGCATGAAACTCACAAGTCTCTTTTGGGAGTGGTTCACGAGGAAGTCGTAAGAAGCAATCATTTGAGACAACCCTAACATAGACAATGACTGGATTTAGAGAGTTTCAACGCCAAAGTTTACGTCCGAACCCATTTGACAAAGACGATTACAACGATTTTGATGTGGCTGTGAAGATATTTGAATCAATGGAGCTTCCAAAGGATACAAATTTTTACTGGGCATGCATCCAAGCATTTCGAGAAGACGAATTTTGGCGTAAGTATTTCATTGATAGAGCTGACAACACCTTCGAAGATAAGATACAATTTTTACAAGCTCTAACTGGATTTACACGCGATGATGAACGTGTTGGAAAGCGTCTAAGCTCGAGAAGAAATTTTGGGAGCCCAGGTTCAAGTAGTTTTCATTCTGGTAGTCCATCTTCTGGTAGTAATACATGTGGCCAATGGTGTCATCCTTTTCAACAATGGGGCATGCCACTAAGCGCTCAACAATGGGGCACACCACCAAGCGCTCAACAATGGGGAACGCCACCAAACACTCAACAATGGGGCACGCCACCAAGCGCTCAACAATGGAGTACACAAGAAAATGCACAAAAATGGAGTTCACCACCGAGTGCTCCACAATGGGGAACACCTCCAATATTTCACATTGGGGTTCATCATCAAATGTTCCACAATGGGGTCCGCAAACAAATGTGCAACACGGATTTGCACTAAGAACTCAAACGAAAACAACAACAAATGCTCAAGAAGGAGTTACAGAGGAAACACCACTTCCTAGTTCGGGAAACGTTCAAAGACGTAGAGCAAGAGGATTATTTAACATTTTGGGAACACGACGAAGACCAAATTTAAACGAACTCATCAAAGCGACTCAGGCGATGAAGATTAGATTAGTAGCGCATGTACTTTGTTTTTCGTGACTCTGTCTTGTTTGACTTAACTTTTTTTAATAAAGTCATTTAGTTATTATGTATTTTTCATTCATGTTATTTCAGATTTTATTTATCTACTTTTATTTTTATTTTCATGTTC
>PKMM01018709.1:5000-10000 GCA_002933915.1 Eutrema heterophyllum
GTTACACCACGATTTTGAATCAGAAGATATATTTCAAGAAATGGCAGATCTATTCACTCTATCAATAACCGAGCCGGATCTGGTGTATCATAAGGAATTTGATTTTTCTATGGATTCCTCCGGATTGGATCAAAAACATTTCTTGAATGAGTTATTGAACTCCAGGGATGAATCGAAAAAGCACTCTTTATTGGTTCTACCTCCTCTTTTTTATGAAGAGAATGAATCTTTTTATCGAAGGATCATAAAAAAATGGGTCCAGACCTCTTGCGGAAATAATGTGGAAGATCCAAAACCTAAAATAGTTGTATTTGCTAGCAACAACATAATGGAGGCAGTCAATCAATATAGATTGATCCGAAATCTGATTCAAATCCAATATAGCACCCATGGTTACATAAGAAATGTATTGAATCGATTCAATTGCAACTTCGAATATGGAATTCAAAGGTATCAAATAGGAAATGATACTCTGAATCATCGAACTAGAATGAAATACACGATCAACCAACATTTATCAAATTTGAAAAAGAGTCAGAAGAAGTGGTTCGATCCTCTTATTTTGATTTCTCGAACGGAGAGATCTATGAATTGGGATCCTAATGTATATAGATACAAATGGTCCAATGGGAGCAAGAATTTCCAGGAACATTTGGACTATTTCATTTCTGAGCAGAATAGCCGTTTTCAAGTAGTGTTCGATCGATTACATATTAATCAATATTCGATTGATTGGTCTGAGGTTATCGACAAAAAAGATTTGTCTAAGTCACTTTGTTTATTTTTGTCCAAGTTACTTCTTTTTTTGCCCAAGTTTCTTCTCTTTTTGTCTAACTCACTTCCTTCTTTTTTATTTGTGAGTTTTGGGGGTATCCCCATTCATAGGTCCGAGATCCACATCTATGAATTGAAAGGTCCGAATGATCCACTCTGTAATCAGTTATTAGAATCAATAGGTCTTCAAATCTTTCATTTGAAAAAAAGGAAACCCTTATTATTGGATGACCAAGATACTTCCCAAAAATCGAAATTCTTGATCAATGGAGGAACAATATCACCATTTTTGTTCAATAAGATACCAAAGTGGATGATTGACTCATTCCATACTAGAAAGAATCGCAGGAAATCTTTTGATAACACAGATTCCTATTTCTCAATGATATCCCACGATCCAGACAATTGGCTGAATCCCGTGAAACCATTTCATAGAAGTTCATTGATATACTATTTTTATAAAGCAAATCGACTTCGATTCTTGAATAATCAATATCACTTCTGCTTCTATTGTAACAAAAGATTCCCTTTTTATGTGGAAAAGGCCCGTATCAATAATTATGATTTTACGTATGGACAATTCCTCAAAATCTTGTTCATTCGCAACAAAATCTTTTCTTTTTGCGATGGTCAAAAAAAACATGCTTTTTTGAAGAGAGATACTATTTCACCAATCGAGTTACAGGTATCTAACATATTGATACCTAACGATTTTCCGCAAAGTGGCGACGAAGGGTATAACTTCTACAAATCTTTCCATTTTCCAATTCGATACGATCCATTCGTTCGTGGAGCTATTTACTCGATCGCAGACATTTCTGGAACACCTCTAACAGAGGGACAAATAGTCCATTTTGAAAAAACTTATTGTCAACCTCTTTCAGATATGAATATACCTGATTCAGAAGGGAAGAACTTGTATCAGTATCTCAATTTCAATTCAAACATGGGTTGGATTCACACTCCATGTTCTGAGAAATATTTACCATCCGAAAAAAGGAAAAAACGGAGTTCTTGTCTACAAAAATGCCTTGAGAAAGGTCAGATGTATAGAACCTTTCAACAAGATAGTGTTTTTTCAACTCTCTCAAAATGGAATCTATTCCAAACATATATACCATGGTTCCTTACCTCGACGGGGTACAAATATCTAAATTTCATATTTTTAGATACTTTTTCAGACCTATTGCCGATACTAAGTAGCAGCCAAAAATTTGTATCCATTTTTCATGATATTATGCATGGGTCAGATATATTATGGCGAATTCGTCAGATTCCATTGTGTCTTCCACAATGGAATCTGATAAGTGAGATTCCGGGTAATTGTTTCCATAATCTTCTTCTGTCCGAAGAAATGACTCATCGAAATAATGAGTTACTATTGATATCGACACATCTGAGATCGCTAAATGTTCAGGAGTTCTTCTATTCAATCCTTTTCCTTCTCCTTGTTGCTGGATATCTCGTTCGTACACATCTTCTCTTTGTTTCTCGAGTCTATAGTGAGTTACAGACAGAGTTCGAAAAGGTAAAATCTTTGATGATTCCATCATACATGATTGAGTTGCGAAAACTTCTGGATAGGTATCCTACATCTGAACTGAATTCTTTCTGGTTAAAGAATATCTTTCTAGTTGCTCTGGAACAATTAGGAGATTCTCTAGAAGAAATACGGAGTTTTGCTTTTGGTAGCAACATGCTATGGGGTGGTGGTCCCGCTTATGGGGTCAAATCCATACGTTCTAAGAATAAATATTGGAATCTCATCGATCTCATAAGTATTATACCAAATCCCATCAATCGAATCGCTTTTTCGAGAAATACGAGACATCTAAGTCATCCAAGTAAAGCAATCTATTCCTTGATAAGAAAAATAAAAAACGTGAATGGTGATTGGATTGATGATCAAATAGAATCCTGGGTCTCGAACACTGATTCGATTGATGATAAAGAAAAAGAATTCTTGGTTCAGTTTTCTACCTTAACAACAGAAAAAAGGATTGATCAAATTCTATTGAGTCTTACTCATAGTGATCTTTTATCAAAGAATAACTCTGGTTATCAAATAAGTGAACAACCGGGAGCAATTTACTTACGATACTTAGTTGACATTCAAAAAAAGTATCTAATGATTTATGAATTCAATACATCCTGTTTAGTAGAAAGACGTATATTCCTTGCTAATTATCAGACAATTACTTATTCACACACCTTGTGGGGGGCTAATAGTTTGCATTTCCCATCTCATGGAAAACCCTTTTCGCTCCGCTTAGCCCTACCTCCCCCTAGTAGGGGTATTTTAGTGATAGGTTCTATAGGAACTGGACGATCCTATTTGGTCAAATACCTAGCGACAAACTCCTATGTTCCTTTCATTACAGTATTTCTGAACAAGTTCCTGGATAACAAGCCTAAGGGTTTTCTTATTGATAATAGTGACTATATTGATGATAGTGACGATATTGATGATAGTGACGATATTGATGATAGTGACGATAGTGACGATATCGACCGTGACCTTGATATGGAGCTGGAGCTTCTAACTATGATGAATACGCTAACTATGGATATGATGCCAGAAATAGACCGATTTTATATCACCTTTCACTTCGAATTAGCAAAAGCAATGTCTCCTTGCATAATATGGATTCCTAACATTCATGATCTGGATGTGACTGAGTCGAATTACTTATCCCTCGGTCTTTTAGTGAACTATCTCTCCAGGGATTGTGAAAGATGTTCCACTAGAAATATTCTTGTTATTGCTTCGACTCATATTCCCCAAAAAGTAGATCCAGCTCTAATAGCTCCGAATAAATTCAATACATGCATTAAGATACGAAGGCTTCTTATTCCACAACAACGAAAACACTTTTTCACTCTTTCATATACTAGGGGATTTCACTTGGAAAAGAAAATGTCCCATACTAATGGATTCGGGTCCACGACGATGGGTTCAAATGTACGAGATCTTGTAGCACTTAACAATGAGGCCCTATCGATTAGTATTATACAAAAAAAATCCATCATAGACACTAATATAATTAGTTCTGTTCTTCATAGACAAACTTGGGATTTCCGATCTCAGGTAAGATCGGTTCAGGATCATGGGATCCTTTTCTATCAGATAGGAAGGGCTGTTTCACAAAATGTACTTCTAAGTAATTGCTCCATAGATCCTATATCTATCTATATGAAGAAGAAATCATGTGACGGGGGGGATTCTTATTTGTACAAATGGTACTTCGAACTTGGAACGAGTATGAAGAAATTAACGATACTTCTTTACCTTTTGAGTTGTTCTGCCGGATCGGTCGCTCAAGACCTTTGGTCTCTACCCGGACCTGATGAAAAAAATGGGATCACATCTTATGGACTCGTTGAGAAGAATTATGATCTAGTTCATGGCCTATTAGAAGTAGAAGGCGCTCTGGTGGGATCCTCACGTACAGAAAAAGATTGCAGTCAATTTGATAAGGATCGAGTGACATTGCTTCTTCGGTCCGAACCAAGGAATCCCTTAAATAGGATTCAAAATGGATCTTATTCTATCGTTGATCAGAGATTTCTCTATGAAAAATATGAATCGGAGTTTGAAGAAGGGGGAGGAGTCCTCGACCCGCAACAGATAGAGGAGGATTTTTTCAATCACATCGTTTGGGCTCCTAGAATATGGCGCCCTTGGGGCTTTCTATTTGATTGTATTGAAAGGCCCAATAATTTGGGATTTCCCTATTGGGCCAGGTCATTTCGGGACAAGCGGATCATTTATGATGAAGAGGATGAGCTTCAAGAGAATGATTCAGAGTTCTTGCAGGGTGGAACCATGCAGTACCAGACACGAGATAGATCTTCCAAAGAACAGGGCTTTTTTCGAATAAGCCAATTCATTTGGGACCCCGTGGATCCACTCTTTTTCCTATTCAAAGATCAGCCTTTTGTCTCTGTGTTTTCACATCGACAATTCTTTACAGATGAAGAGATGTCAAGGGAACTTCTTACTTCCCAAACAAATCTTCCTACATCTATATATAAACACTGGTTTATCAAGAATACGCAAGAAAAGCATTTTGAATTGTTGATTCATTGCCAGAGATGGCTTAGAATCAATAGTTCATCATCTAAAGGATTTTTCCCTTCTAATACTCTATCTGAGAGTTATCAATATTTATCAAATCTGTTCCTATCTAACGAAGCGCTATTGGATCAAATGACAAAGACATTGT
>PKMM01018714.1:0-15678 GCA_002933915.1 Eutrema heterophyllum
ACTTTGTGACTGATTCGCTCGTTTAATCCATCTAGGAACTGAGCCATGAGGGTTTCAGTGTCTTCATTCAACTCCAAGCGGTTCCTTAGGTGTTCGAACTCTTCAAAATACTCCTCCACACTCCTTGTCCCTTGGGATAATTTTCGGAACTTTTTTTGAAGGTCTCGGTGATAGTACGTCGAGACGTATCTCTTCTTCATGAGCTGTCTCATCTCCTGCCAAGTACGGACTTGAGGTGATTGGCTCCTCCTTCTGTCAGAAACCTCACGATCCCACCATGAGAGCGCATGGTCCGTGAGTTGAGCGACGGCCAAAGCTAGCCTCTTTTGCTCGTTGTAGTCGTAGTACGCAAAGATGTGCTCCATGCGTTGCTCCCACTCCAAGTATGCTTCGGGATCAACTCGGCCAGCAAAGGTAGGTGCCTTGAGATTCATGTACTAAGAATGATGGTGCCGCGGTAAGTCACCTTCTGCCTCTCCCAAGTCGTCTTGCCTTGGAACCCTTCTTCTCACCCGTGGTTGATCTTCCTCCGGGTTGGCGTCTAGGTCTTCGCCATAACCATTAACACGTGGATGTGGTCTTTGTTGGGGATTGGCTTGAGGCTGCTCCATGTGGTCGAGCCTCTGTACCACTCTTTGTAGTTGTTGTAGCATGGCCGTGATGGCTTGCATGAGGAGGGCGTTGGGATCTTGGGGAGCTCCATTGTTCTCCATAGTTCCTTGCACAAAAATTTCAAAAGCGTATCAATGGATTCCAGCAAAATAAATCGACAAAGACGAAGAAAACGAAGAAAACGAAGAGAAAATTTCACTTAAATCGATCGATGCTAACACTCAGGCCTATGGTATCGATCGACGCTAACACTCAGGCCTATGGTATTGATCGATGCTAACACTCAGACTTATGGTATCGATCGATGTTCCTACGGTATCGATCGATTCTCCTATGGTATCGATCGATGCTAACACTCAAGCCTATGGTATCGATCGATGCTATAACTCATATACCCGATGACAACAGAGACCAGCACGAACCCTAGTTTCTTATTTTTTTTCTTCTTATTTTTTTTTTTTTTTTTTGTACTAACAACCTAAACAAGAACAAAACAGTTACATAAAATTAAAAAAAAAGATAAGGGAAGGATTACACCTTAGATATAAGAGCTCTCGGTCGGTACTACAGCTCGGTACACACTCAGCAAGCTTGCTGATCCACTTCTATCGGCTAAAACTCATCTCCCGCACACGAACCAGCACACCTTGTATCGACCAACTATGCACTTCAGCCGACCCGATCCTCATCCAGCACGGTTCCAGCTTATCACACCAGCTCGCCTTCACTCAGCATTCCATACCGACCCGCCTTCAGCCGACACAATCCGACCGGCACAAGTAGTAGAGTTGTACCGATCCACTTGTACCGACCCACACTTGGTCGGTACAAACCCTTTTGATCGATTTGGCCCAGACCCGACCGGGTCAATACCCAATTTGTCCCGGGTTGACCCGGTTCGCCACTATTCACTATAAATATTTTTAAACCTAATTTTCTTGGGAGAAGTTTTTTCTCTAAGCTAAAAACACCCCCTTTTAGGGTTCCAAGTAATTTGTAAGAGATATTTTCTTGATTTATGCAATTTAAGTTTGATTCATTTGATTTCTATCTTCTATCTCTTCATTCTTAATCAAATAATCATCTAATCATGGGATTAAACATCTTCTTCATAGGTTTTTTTGGATTCTTCATGATTAATGAGTAGTCTTTTAGGATTTGAGGGTTTGGTAGATTTAGGGTGATTCCATGAATGATTAATGATGTCTATGATTAGATTATTAGATTTCCCTTCTTGATTAGTACTCTTAATGTTAAATCTAGCCTGAGAAAGTGGATTTAGATCAATGGGCATTTCACACCCACAAGGTGTTTGATGAAATGCCTTGATGAACTAATTAAGAGACATTCATTTCTAGCTTATGAGAGTAGTTGTCTAGAGTGATCATTGGTTGATCTTGATTGTTAAGCTTAATGCTTGCTAATTAATTATCCACAAATGAGAATTTGATCTTGGATTAGTAATTAGCAAAGGTGATTAGAGCCTTGAGAGAGGATTAGTCATAATTAATGATCTTTCCCTAGGGATTAGTATTGCTTGAGTTTGGACATAATTAATTAGCCATGGATCACCATATCTCAATTGCCTTATCCTTGAATTCGCCTTTTAACTTTGCACTTAGCCTCGTTTAATATTGCTAGTTCTTGTTACTTGTTTTAAATTCGATTAGCTAATTAGATTAAACACAAAAACCAACTTGTCTTGCTTGAATTAAGTAGTTCTATGTATTCTTGGTGCTTGAGATACTAAAACCTATTTGGATTGATCCTCAAATTCTACAATGACACGAGTAGGGTTTGAGTAATTTATTAGGAAAAATCCTATTATCAATCTTCTTGCTTATATCCATTGCTCCATTGGCTTGACCTTGAAGAAGTTGTTGAAGAACATTTTTCACATCAAGATCCTGAGGAGTGGGGTTGTGGTGGCCTCCTTGGTTCTTTTGAGGGATAAAGCTTTGACTTTGGCTTTGAGTGGGAAGTTTCTTTGTGAAGCATAGTTGTTGTTGAGACCCCGTTGATAGCCACCATGGTTCCCAACATAATGCACTTCCTCTTGGTTGCTCAAATCCACCATTTCCTCATGGGACCCTTGATTTCCTTCAAAATCACCAACAAAGTGAACCGACTTCTTAGAAGCATTGAGAAGTTTGTCAAGCATAGTGGCTTGCTTATCCAACTTCTAATTGAGAGCCTTCATGTCTTTGGTTTGTCTTTGCTTCTCAAAATCACTTATAGTCCTTGTAGACCGATCATACTCATCACTATAGGTTCCATCGCTTTGGGCTAGGTTCTCTACCAACTCCATTGCTTCATTCACCTCCTTAGCAAAGAAATTACCATTGGAAGCTGATACGATTTGACCCAAGGAAGACACGCTCTTGTTCGGATGAGAGAAGGAGATAAGCCTTGATTCCGGATGAACAAGGGAGAAAGATGCTAAGGGGTGCTTGCGAAGCAAACTAAGGTCCTTAGGCCCAAACTCGCGATGATCGATCTAGATCGAGGGGGTGAATCCGAAGAGTCACGTAGATCCGTAGGCAAAGATGAGGCATGGTGGATGTTACTCCGAAGATCCGCTTGCCCTTTGACGAGAACAAATATGCGAGACGCTAAGGCGAATGAAGGCTGCGTCAAAGTGAGATGAAGATCACTTTGATAAACCGAAAGAGTTTCTATGGTTAACCACCAAAAGAAACGAGAGAGAAAGAGTTGAAACTAGAAAATCTTATTGATAAAAATGAAAGTTGTTTTCGCAAATGAAAGGGAAAGATTATAAAGAGAAAATGAGGGGGAAAACAAGGTCCCTCGAAAATACAAGAAATTAAAGAGAGAAGACCAAGACTTTATTAATTGTTTGACTTGACATTAAATGATGTGTTGACCGACCCTTCAACTTCCAATACGCGCGTCAGGTATACGGAAGGAAGGCGGTCGACCATAGGATAATTTACGGACGACCGGACCGTTAGCGGGTGTACACCCGTTGCCTCGTTAAAACCTCTGTACGGAAAACCCATTGGGACAAAACCGCACGTCAGGAAAGAGAGTACAACAAGTTCACACAACGGCCGGCCATCAAGGAATATCCGTGAACGAGATGGTGTTGAAGACGGTTTGAAGAAGTTGTCCGTTCTCGACCCGTACACCCGATAGTACTGCCCGTACGCCGTCCATTAACCTCCTCGTTTGGGATCGGGTGATGGGTCCGTCCGGCACGGTCAATGCCTCGACCGGATCCTCGTCCGTTGTTGCTTTCTTGGTCATGATTGTATCATCCTCGTCCAGTTGAAAGGGATTTGACCTCAAATCCAAATCTGCAACATAAGGAATAAGATCAGCAACATTGAAACTTGAATTCACGGTATACTTACCTTGGAGGTCGATCTTGCATGGGTTGTCGTTGATTCGTTCAAGAACGGTGAATTGTCCGTCGACTCTCGGCAAGAGTTTAGACTTCCGTTCCTCCAGGAAACGTTCTTTCCTGAGATAGATCCATACGAGGTCACCGGCTTCGAAAACTTTCTTGTGGCGGCCCTTGTTGGCATGTTTACGGTATAACTCCGTTTTGTGCTCGATATTTTGCTTTGCCTTTAAGTGCATTTGTTTCACCATTTCGACCCTTTTCTTGCCAACCATGCTTACACGCTCACTCAAAGGTAACGGTGTTAAATCGAGAGGAGTAAGTGGTTTAAATCCATACACAAGTTCAAATGGTGAAAACAAAGTAGTAGAATGCAAGGCATGGTTATAAGCAAATTCTGCATGCGGTAGGCAATCTTCCCATGTCTTAAGATTCTTTTTAATGAGAGCACGTAAAAGGGAAGAAAGGGTCCTATTGAAGACCTCGGTTTGCCCATCCGATTGGGGGTGACAAGTTGTGGAGAAACACAATTTAGTACATAGTTTCGCCCATAAGGTTTTCCAAAAATAACTAAGGAATTTAGTATCTCTATCCGAAACTATGGTTCTTGGCATACCATGCAACCTAATTATTTCTCTAAAGAACAAAGTTGCAATATTGGATGCGTCATCAGTTTTATGGCAAGGAATAAAGTGAGCCATTTTTGCGAACCTATCAACAACTACGAAAACTGAATCATGACCTCTCCTAGTTCTAGGTAAACCCAAAACAAAATCCATTGAGATATCAGTACATGGTGCACTTGGAATGGGTAAAGGAGAATACAAACCTTGGTTTTGCCGTTTAGTTTTGGCATACTTACAAGTTGTGCACCGGGAGCATACACGTTCCACGTCCCTTTTCATGTGGGGCCAAAAGAAGTGGTTTTGTATAACACTAAGAGTTTTGGCCACGCCAAAGTGTCCCATAAGTCCACCACCATGCGCTTCTCTAACAAGCAAATCTCTCAAAGAGGAGTTAGGTATACATAGGCGGTTCTCGTAGAACAAGAAACCGTCACTTTGATAATATTTTCCAAACGCAAATTTAGAACAAGATGAGAATACTCCCTGAAAATCTGAGTCTGAGGCATAAGTGTCTTTGATCATCTCAAATCCAAGGATTTTTGCGTCAAGTGTGGAAAGTAATGTGTACCTCCGGGATAGCGCGTCGGCGACTATGTTTTCTTTGCCTTGTTTGTACTTGATTACGTAAGGGAAGGTTTCAATAAACTCGACCCAACGTGCATGTCTTCTGTTTAGCTTTTGTTGACTCTTGAGATGCTTCAAAGACTGGTGGTCGGTGTAGATTACAAATTCCTTCGGCCACAAGTAATGTTGCCAAACTTGTAAAGCACGGACCAAAGTGTAGAGCTCTTTGTCGTAGGTAGGGAAGTTAAGTGTTGCACCACCAAGCTTTTCGTTGAAAAAGGCTATGGGTTTCTTCTCTTGCATGAGCACGGCACCTATACCTACACCCGAAGCATCACATTCAATTTCAAACGTTTTCAAAAAGTCGGGTAAAACAAGTAAAGGAGCTTGAGTGAGTTTAAGTTTAAGAAGTTGAAATGCGTCTTCTTGAGCTTGCTCCCAACGGAAGCCCACATCTTTCTTGATAACTTCGGTAAGAGGAACGGCAATGGCGCTGAAGTCACGGACGAATCGGCGGTAAAACCCGGCTAGACCATGGAAGCTTCGGACATCGCCTATAGATTTAGGACTCGGCCAATCTCGGATTGCCTTTATCTTCTCCTCGTATACCTGTATACTCTGAGAGCTAACAACAAAACCTAGGAACACCACGTTATCCGAACAAAAAGAGCATTTCTTAAGATTACCAAAGAGGCGTTCTTTCCTAAGCACATCTAAAACCTTACGCAAATGTTCAACGTGTTCATTCAAGGTTTTACTATAGACCAAAATATCATCAAAATAGACAACAACAAAGATGCCTATATACGCCCTAAGTATGTGGTTCATTAATCGCATAAACGTATTAGGTGCATTGGTTAGGCCAAACGGCATTACAAGCCATTCATACAATCCTTGTTTGGTTTAAAAGGCCGTTTTCCATTCATCACCTTCCTTCATTCGGATTTGGTGATATCCACTTTTTAAGTCTATTTTAGAGAAAACACTAGATCCATGAAGTTCATCTAGCATGTCATCTAACCTAGGGATAGGATGACGATAATTTACCGTGATATTATTTATTGCTCGGCAATCGACGCACATACGCCATGTACCATCTTTCTTAGGTACTAATAACACGGGCACGGCACACGGGCTCATACTCTTCCGAATATGACCTTTCGCCATAAGTTCTTCCACTTGCCGTTGGAGTTCCTTTGCCTCGACCGGGTTGGTACGGTACGCGGGACGATTGGGTAAGGCGGCTCCGGGTATGAAATCTATTTGGTGTTCGATGCCGCGTATGGGCGGTAGACCATTTGGACTATCTTCCGGAAAGATGTCCGTATAACCTTGCAAGAGAGAGGAAACACTACTCGAAAGTTCCAGTATAAGAATGGACACGTTAGTCAAAGTATGTTTATAAATGATCAAAACACACGGTTGTCTAGAAATAATTGCATCCTTAAGTTCACTTGGTGTAATTAGCAATGATTTCTTTTCAACACTTTGACTTTCACGGGTTTTGACATTCCTCTCCAAAGTAGAGTTAGATTCACTTACGTTGCCTTTAGATCGATTTTGTTCAAGTTTAACTTGATCCAAATATACCTCATGTGGTGAAAGTGGCGTAAGTGTAACCTTTCGTCCTTTATGTTCAAAGGAATGCTTGTTGGTGAAGCCGTCGTGAATGGCCTTGCGGTCGAATTGCCATGGCCGTCCAAGGAGTATGTGACTGGCTTCCATAGGTAGAACATCGCAAACAACTTCGTCTTCATACCGGCCAATGGACAAGGGAACCGAGACTTGCCGGGTCACCTTAAGTTGGCGTTGGTTATTCAACCACTTCAAGTTGTAAGGTCGCGGATGCTTGCGTGTTTCCATACCTAGCTTTTCAACCAAGGTAGTACTAGCGACGTTAGTGCAACTACCACCATCTATGATTAGAGAACATACCTTGTTGTTTACTATGCATCGCGTGTGGAATAGGTTTTCACGTTGTTCTTTCTCGTTGGCTTTGTCATGGGCGATAAGGACACGTCTAGTCACAAGTAATTCTCCTTCAGCCGCACGTTCTTCCTCTTCCTCATGCATAGATGCGATATCCGAATCTTTTTCTTCGTTGGTAACTATCTCGCCATTGTCCAACAACATCATGGCGCTTTGATTCGGACACTTGTTGGCGTAATGACCCTTGCCCCTACATTTAAAACACTCGATATCTCGGTTACGGGTAGGGTTAGAATCATTCTTACCTTTGTACTCATGTGCGGACGAGCTCGGCTTGTAATCGGGCTTTGGGTTAGCTTCGACCCGAGAAGAGTAAGTCGGCTTGTCGTTCTTTGATGCATACGGTTGGCGAGTGATCGTCTTTCTTTTGATTTGTTGCTCGACTAAAATCGCCTTGTGTAGCATTTCTTCAATGGTGTCGTAAGTTTGCATCTCCATGCGATCTCGTAGCTCACGGTTCATGCCGGCAAGGAATCTTGCCATGGTGGGATCGCGCGGTTCATCTACATCGGCCTTGAGCATTAGCTTTTCCATTTCTTGGAAATAATCTTCTACGGACCTTTCTCCTTGGGACAACCGTCGTAGCTTTTGGTGAAGCTCACGGTGATAATGGACCGGAACAAATCTTCTTCGCATCAAGGTAACCATTTCCGCCCATGTCTCAATCGGGTTTTCGCGGTTCCTTCTCCGATTGGTTACGATTTGATCCCACCAATCAATCGCGTACTCATGGAACTCGGTCGCGGCCAATCTTACCTTATTATGGTCGGCAAAGCGTTGACAATCGAATACTAGCTCCACTTTCTTTTCCCACTCAAGGTACGCGTCCGGGTCATTCTTCCCGTAGAACGATGGTATGCGAAGTTTGAACCCTCCAAGGTCATTGTCTGCTTGTCTGCTTGTCTCCTAGCCGGTTGATGCCTAGTCTGATTTCTTTCGGGTGAGTCCTCGCGGTCGTAGAACGGATTGTCGGAGTGCTCGCCTAGTCGGTTTTGTTGCTCTCGTTGGGTTCATCTACGTCCTGGCGGTACTCGCGGTTGTCTTTGTCTAGCACTATGGTCGGAGCCGTGACCCTCGACCGAATCTGCGCGTTGGTTGGCGCCTCGTTGTCTAGGCGTCCGTTCCTCTAACGCGGTCATACGATCTCTCATCTCGCGTAGTAGTTGAGTGATGCCATCTACTTTGCGTTCCATCGCATCTTCTCGATCCATTTTCGATCGTGAAGATCCCATGTCACTATCAACCGACATTGTTTGTACCTCGCAAAGATTAATACACGATTTAGTATAGATAAAGTTTGAACAAACAAAATTTTAAATTCCACAAACGAAAGATTTTTTATTTTTTTTTTTTGAATATGGTTTTAAACTTAAGCAAAAATTGCAAAAATTTGATAGAAGATGAAAGGGTTAGAAAAGGATAGATCTCACCGATTTTTCAAGAGCATTACCATTGGAAGCTGATACGATTTGACCCAAGGAAGACACGCTCTTGTTCGGATGAGAGAAGGAGATAAGCCTTGATTCCGGATGAACAAGGGAGAAAGATGCTAAGGGGTGCTTGCGAAGCAAACTAAGGTCCGTAGGCCCAAACTCGCGATGATCGATCTAGATCGAGGGGATGAATCCGAAGAGTCACGTAGATCCGTAGGCAGATGAGGCGGGGTGGATGTTACTCCGAAGATCCGCTTGCCCTTTGACGAGAACGAATATGCGAGACGCTAAGACGAATGAAGGCTGCGTCAAAGTGAGATGAAGATCACTTTGATAAACCGAAAGAGTTTCTATGGTTAACCACCAAAAGAAACGAGAGAGAAAGAGTTGAAACTAGAAAATCTTATTGATAAAAATGAAAGTTGTTTTCGCAAATGAAAGGGAAAGATTATAAAGAGAAAATGAGGGGGAAAACAAGGTCCCTCGAAAATACAAGAAATTAAAGAGAGAAGACCAAGACTTTATTAATTGTTTGACTTGACATTAAATGATGTGTTGACCGACCCTTCAACTTCCAATACGCGCGTCAGGTATACAGAAGGAAGGCGGTCGACCACATGATGATTTTCGGACGACCGGACCGTTAGCGGGTGTACACCCGTTGCCTCGTTAAAACCTCCGTACGGAAAACTCGTTGGGACAAAACCACACGTCAGGAAAAAGAGTACAACAAGTGCACACAACGGCCGGCCATCAAGGAATATCCGTGAACGAGATGGTGTTGAAGACGGGTTGAAGAAGTTGTCCGTTCTCGACCCGTACACCCGATAGTACTGCCCGTACGCCGTACACCCGATAGTACTGCCCATACGCCATCCATTAACCTCCTCGTTTGGGATCGGGTGATGGGTCCGTCCGGTACGGTCAATGCCTCGACCGGATCCTCGTCCGTTGTTGCTTTCTTGGTCATGATCGTATCAGAAGCGGTGTCTAGCAACATTCGTATCTTTGGAAGCGCTCCACGGTAGAGGGTGCTCAATAGAGAAGCATCATTGAAACCGTGATGGGGATATTGCATGGTGTAGCCTCGAAATCGTTCTCACGCCTCATTGAAAGTCTCATTGGAGCGTTGAGTGAAACTCGATATCTCATTTCTTAGATTGGCCGTCCTTGAAGGTGAGAAGAATTTGGCAAGGAAGGCCCTCTTGCATTCATCCCATGTAGTGATAGACCCTTGAGGCAAAATTTTCTCCCATTGATGTGCTTTGTCGCCAGGGGAGAACGAGAACAAGCGGAGTTTGAAACCGGCTTCAGAGACGCCATTCATGTTAGTCAATCCGCAAACTCTATCAAAGTGATCGACCACCGGCAAGCCATGGAACTTGTTACCTTGTACCATGTTAATGAGACCCATCTTGACCTCAAAATTGTTGTTGTCCATTGTTGGTGGTCGTATGCCTTGGCGGTTCACGTAAGCGTTGGCCGCATCACCCGCGCCAACAATGTTTTGAGCTCGTGGCATTGGTGTGGAGCTCTAGCATTACGGGCGGGTTGTGGTGGGTGTTGTTGCTCATAAGCCACGTGCTCATTGTTGGGACCAACCGGAATTTCTTCGACGTTGTCCATTCCCAACCTATCAATGTGTTGAGCTCGTCTTCTTTCTCTCCTTTCTCTAATCCCTCGTTCCAAGATGGGTTTTGCGAAGATGTATGTCAACTATTGGCTCAACAAGGTTGTGTCCACCTCTAGCTCTTGTGTTCATATACCTATATGAAAAGAGAAAACTAGATAGAGAGATTAGTAAACAAAGAAAATAAAAGTTTGATCTCAAAAAGAATATAAATCCTATTGACTAAACTAGAACCCCAAATGGCAACAGCTCCAATTGATAAGTACGATTTTTCCTCCTTAAGAATCAATCCTAAATATGCTCATGTCATTGCAATATTTTAGGTGTCAATGAAATAAGAATGCAAGAAACTCTTTCATCCAAGCAAACAAGTATGGTTTTGGTTTTCTAACAACCTAATGATTTGAATTAAAAGCAAGTAAAACAAGAAACAAACAATAAACGAGATTAACAATGATTAAAAGAGGATCTTTGGGCAAAGCAATTGATTTAGGGGAAATCTTAAGCTAAGCAATGATGTCTATCCAATCACAAAAGTGCATTTCCTTAATCCTAGAATACTAATCAAGATTAGCCTAATCTCTTAGCACTAATCATTTCACTAATTACAAATTCAAGATCAAATTCTCATTTGTGAAAATGTAATTAACAAGCATTAAACATAAGTTCTATTAGCCAAGATTCATCTTAGACATTCACTCTCATGAGCTAAGTATGAAAATCTCTTATTTAGTTCATTGGGGAATTTCATCAAACACCTTTTGCATGAAATTCCCTATGATCTAGATTAACTTTCTCTAGCCTAATCTAGCATTAAAAACACTAAATAAGAAAGGAAATAACATCATTAAGCTCTAGACATCAAAGATTAACAAAAGAGATTCCTAATCTACCAAGCCCAATGATCCAAAAGGGATCTACTCACTAATCATATTGAAACCCTCAAATCCCATAAGAGAAGTGATAGATTTCATGATTAGATGATTGATAATGAAAGAGATTAGAGGAATTCAGAAACCAAGACTTTAAATTTCATAAAACCTCAATATATCTGTTACAAAAATCCAAGAACCCTAAAAGGATATTTCTTTGCTCAAGAACAAGAGAAAAAGAAAGCATAAAAGAAAGCATAGATCAAAGGAAAATTAGGTTTATAATATTTATAGTGAATAGTGGCGAACCGGGTCAACCCGGGACAAACCGGGTTTTGACCCGATCGGATCTGGGTTGTGGTCACATATGAGCTCTGTACCGACCAGACCTGGGTTGGTACAAGTAGGTGGGTACAAGTCTTTTGGTCGTGAGCTTGTTGGTGCTGTCGCTTGGAGGAGTGCATGCGGAGTGGTCTTGGATCGGTATTTGAAGTGGAGTTGGGTCGGAATTGTTCTCTGCCTCAGTACCGAGCAGCTTGTACCTCACCAGGACAGGTCGGTACTGATCTTGAAGTTGCATGCCTGAGCATGTCTTGGTCGGCACAAGAGGAAACTCCTCGGGTCGTCATGGAATGAGACTTGCACCGCCCAAGGTGTGTCGGATGGATACTGACCGGTGTGGGGAAGAGCTTGGTTTTGTACCGACCAGGAATGGGTCGGTATTGAGAAGAGATTCTGATCGGTACTGGTCTCTATTGTAGTACCGACCGAGTCGTACCGATCTGGTGCTGGTCGGCGTTGCCTCTAGTCTTGCGGCCAGTCGGACACACCTTCGGTACAACCGCGATATCTCCTGGAATACATGTCTGAATGCCTTCAAACCACCTCCTGTAGACAGCCAACTCATTTGGATACAACTTTCATGAAGAACATTGAAGCTGAATCAGATCGTAAATCCTTCGTTCTGCCAGTTCTTTCAGACGCTTCGTAATGATCATTGCATCCTATTTTGCTCCATTACTCCAAACATCTCCAAAATGTCTCCAAACACCTAGAAAACCCTCCAAATGAATGCAAGACTCACTAGGACCTAATGTAAACTAACTAAACCCTAATTTAGACCAAAACACTAAGAAAACCATGAGAAACACATGCATGAGACCTAAAACACTAAGTTATATGCATGCTAAAACGGGTAAAATATGAGTATATCAATACACTCTTTGGCGTAGTGACCTCTGCCCTGACATTTGAAGCATTTGACATCTCGAGACCTTGTAGTAGTTTCTGGTTTCCCTCGAGAAAACCATTTGATTTGCTGCGTAAGGCTTGGATTATGGTTTTGGTGTCATGATCTGCTTCTCTTCACGCTGAAATGTATTAGGCATATCTTCTCTTTGGTAATTGGGTTTTACAGCAGCTGATCCACTCCCAAAGCTAGGTTTAATGTGGACAGTTCCAGCTCAATAGCTCGGTTTAGAGCTGCTTCTTCTCTTGAGCTGTTGTTCGACCAGAATAGCCTTGTGAAGCATTTCTTCCAGCTCCACGAAGTGTTGCATCTCCAATCTGTCCTGGATGTCACGGTTCAAACCACCCAGAAACCTTGACATAGTTGCTTCACGATCCTTAGAAACATCTGCACGGATCATGAGTGTTTCCAGCTCCTGATAGTAGTCTTCTACACTACGGCTTCCTTGAGACAGTTTTCTTAGCTTGTTGTGCAGCTCACGGTGGTGATGACTAGGGACAAACCGTTTCCTCATAATACTCTTCATTTCAGTACAACTCTCCACTGGATCTTCTCCATTACGTCTTCGAGAGGTAACAAGGTGATCCCACCAGCTTAAGGCGTAGTCGTAGAACTCAGTAGCTGCGACTCTCACCCTGTTGATTTCAGTGTAATGTTGACAGTTGAAGACGAGTTCTATCTTCTTCTCCCATTCCAGATACGCATCAGGGTCATTTTTCCCGTGGAATGGAGGGATTCTGAGCTTGAGACCTCCAAAGTTATCTCGCTGAGCTCTGCGTTCCCTAGCACGTCTGTTGCGCCTTTGATTATCTTGAGTTGATGCACTATCCTGGCTGTAGTAACTTGCAGTCTCATCACCTCTGCGTTGTCTTTACTGGTCTGCTTCTCCTCTAGGTGCTCTATGTCGAGCTCTTCTCTGCTGGTTATCTCTCTGAACGTGTTCTCCATTCTGTTGCTGCTCTTGACGGAAAGCTTCCAGTTTAGTATCCATCATCTTCTCCATACGAGCAAACACAGTTTCCATCCATAGTTTGTTGATGTTTTCTCCTTGTTCTTCACTCATCTTCGACCTGAAACAAGATAGATCAATACACCAGTAACTAGTTCTTCACAAATATCGATTCACAATAATGTTTAGACATGAACAGATTAGCTAAAACATTCAAGTTGTTAAAACAAGAAATCTGCTGCTCTTGAAAATCAATTTTCGCAACTAAAACAACTAACAGTTTCTCTAGACTCAATCACACAATAAACTGAGACACAAAACACGAAACTAGACACCTTAAACTCGACCTAACACACAGAATTGCAGAGACAGTAACAAACACAAATCGTAACACAAACTGAACCCTAAATTTTTTTTTTTTTTTTTTTGATGAACTTAAACGAAAAACACAACTAAACAGGATGCTAACTGCGACAATCACACAGTAATATTGCTAACCAGACTCGACACACACACAAGTAGCTGAACAGACACGAAAATCACAAAATCAATAGATGAACTTGTGCGACAACAAAACCAGGAGATGAACAGACATAAAACTCAAAGAAAAAAACTAAGACATATGCGAAATAGAGATAGAAAAGAGATTACCTAGAGTATAGAGCTTGCTCTGATACCACTTAATGAGACTCTCCCTAGATTCGATACTCTACAGTCTGGGCAGTAACTGGGATAGGCCTTGCAAGCGATTAAGCTTCAAGGAGGGTGGAGACGAAATGTCACACAAGGGCGATGGAGTTCCGTTGATATACCGTGTTGATCTGCTGAGGATATGACGCACCACAGTAGAACAACAAACTGGATATGACACACCAGTAATAGGCTAAGAGAATCACTCTCAGAGCCAAGAAGAAGAAGAAACGTTTTTGTTAAAATGAAAGGTAAGTTATGCGACAAAGACAACATCTAGGGTTTAAAGGAAAAGCGACAAAGGAAAAAAGATACAACAAAATTAAATTTGGCCAACAACATCAGATTGGGCTTTGTCTCATTAGTCTTGTCGAAAATAAGACTTGCTGTTGGGCCAAGAAGAAATCGCAAATAAGACAGTCTTGGAATGGGAAGGTGATCTAGTTTTGCCTCGTTAAAAACCTATCTCCGTAAAACCCAGTGGGACAAAAACGGAGACAGGGAAAAAGAGCACAAAACTAGATCACAAGCTCACTAACCTCCTTGAACTTGGATCATCACTAATGTAGCTTCATTTCCCATTTGGTTCAAGTAATATGGTTGCTCATGGATTTGGCTAAGTATGCCGGCAACAGCTTCCTTGAGCTTCTTTGTCTTGGATCGTGTCATTGGACCAGTTGGAATGGTCAAGGACTCTTCGGCTACAAGCTCATCCTTTGGTTCAAACTCCTCAGCTTCTAGCTCATCCTCTGGTTCAAGCTCTAAGATGTCCATGATCACATCAGATTGTGAGCGTTAACGACTTTTGAGTATAATCACTAACTTTTTGCGCGGGCGGAGACGAAAGGTACCGAGTACTAAAGTTGTAGGTGTGTAGGGTGTATGATAATGGATTTTTCTTAAGTTCATGTCAATTCCTCTATGCTTGTCATTGTAGCATAAGAGGTGTCAATCCATAGGGGTTAAGATTAATGCACTAGGAATGCATGAATCTTCTTAAGCTAGAGCAAATGTTTTGGGTTTTTATGTTTTTGAATGAAGAAAGTAAAATGCAAGAAAGAAAACAAAAGATAGAAGTGTTGGATCATGGAATAAACTATCAAAGGAATGACTAACAATCAAATAATGATGACAAAGATTGCATTAAACACTATCCTAGAACGTGGGATTCATAAATATCACTAATCCATTGTCATGGCACTAATCACTTCACTAATCACCTAATTGACATAAATTCTTGTTTGCAATTAGATAATCAATGAGCATTAATAAATCATCCCAATTAGTTCAGTAATCACCCTTGACATCAACTCTCATTGGCAAGGATGTGAAAAGCTCACAAAAGGCTAGGTTCAAGCATTTCATCGAACACCTCTCGGGCGTGAAATGCCTTAGTTCTAGATTTGATCTCTCAATCTAAATCTAGCATTAAGAGTTAACCTATGTGAAGGATTTAACAAGGATCAACATAAATCATCACCATCTAACCATCAAAATCAAGCCATTCATAATCCAACAAAAAGTCTAAAGTTTAAAGAACATGAAGAACACAAGAGAAAAAGACATAAAGATAAAGAGAATGCATTAAATAAAAGATAAGGGGTGAAGAAATCTTCTCTAGAGTGGCATATGTATGAAGAACAATCAAATTTCCTCAAAAAAGAGAGTTTGGGTCGATCCCAACTCTTGGGAGAAGAAGA
>PKMM01018733.1:0-14362 GCA_002933915.1 Eutrema heterophyllum
AATATTATGTTTAATATATTTTTTTTCGTTTATTGTTAATATTATGTGGCAAAATCTTTTCACACATGTCAAAATCTGATCGATTTTTTTAGCACGTGTCACGATCTAGTGAATTACTAACTTTGAATCATTCCACTTTATATAAGATAAGTCACGAAATCTAGTTTCTTAATTCGAAAACGTGTTTTTGTGTTTTTATGGGCCAATATGGATATAGAGAGTAGCTCAATCATCTCCTATAGGCCCAAGATTTTATTTTTGAGTTAAGTGTAATTAATATGAGAAAGACAAAAAAAACAAGAAAGATGTTCAAGAAAACAGAAAGAGGAATTAGCTCCAAAGCTGAAAATTCAAAATATTGCAGCAAAAATTTGGAGAATATGAGATCTCCAAAAGTGTATTTTCATAAATTAAATAATTTAATCCATTTTACTTAGTACAAATTTTTTGAGTCATTAAATTCAAAAGTGTTAAACAATGGCGGCCTCAACACAGTAGAAACCAAAAATAATTATTTGATGCATATAAAAAAAAAAAAAACTTACCTAAAAAAACTTGCTTCAGAACAATTTAGAGAGAAAAGAAAACTTTTACATATCTACCACGCGTAATTAGATAAGAAAATACTATATATGAGTCATTTTGTAAACCAACACTTTATAAACCAAAAATCATTAACTGATGCATATAAAACAAATTACCTTAATAAATTTAATTCAAAACAATTTAGAGAGGAAAAAACGCTTACACGTCTAACACGTGTTACTAAATGTAGAAAATACTAGCCATTTTGTAAACCAACACTCTATAAACAAAAAACCATTAATTGATGCATAGAAAAAAATACCTAAATAAATTTAATTCAAAACAATTTAGTGAGGCAAAAACGCTTACATGTCTACCACGTGTTCTAAATGTTTAAAATACTATATATGAGCCATTTTGTAAACCAACACTCTATAGACCAAAAATAATTAATTGATGCATATAAAACAAATTACCTAAATAATTGTAATTTAAAACAATTTAGAGATGAAAAAACGTTTACATGTCTAACACGTGTTACTAAATGTACAAAATACTATATATCAGCCATTTTGTAAACCAATAATCTATAAATAAAAGATCATTAATTGATGCATAAAAAAATTACCTAAATAAATTTAATAAAAAAAATCTAGAGAATAAAAAAACGCTTACATGTCTACCACGTGTTACTAAACGTAGAAAATACTATATATGAGCTATTTTGTAAACCAACACTCTATAAANTGTAGAAAATACTATATATGAGCCATTTTGTAAACCAACACTCTATAAACCAAAAATCATTAATTGATGCATATAAAAAAAATTACCTACGTAAATTTAGTTTAAAACAATTTAGAGATGAAAAAAACGCTTACATGTCTACCACGTGTTACTAAATGTTTAAAATACTATATATGAGCCATTTTGTAAACCAACACTCTATAAACCAAAATTCATTAATTGATGCATATAAAAAAAATTACCTAAATAAATTTAATTCAAAATAATTTAGAGAGGAAAAAAACGCTTACATGTCTAACACGCGTTACTAAATGTAGAAACTATATATTAGCCATTTTGTAAACCAACACTCTTTACACAAAAAATCATTAATTGTTGCATAAAACAAATTACCTAAATAAATATAATTCAAAACAATTTTGTGAGGCAAAAACGCTTACATGTCTACCACGTGTTGCTAAATGTAGAAAATACTATATATGAGTCATTTTGTAAACCAACACTCTATAAACCAAAAATCATTAATTTGATGCATATAAAACAAATTACCTAAATAAATTTAATTCAAAAGAATTTAGAAAGGAAAAAAACGCTTACATGTCTACCACGTGTTACTAAATGTTTAAAATACTTTATATGAGCCAATTTGTAAACCAAACACTCTATAAACCAAAAATTATTAATTGATGCATATAAAATAAATTACCTAAATAAATTTAATTCAAAACAGTTTAGAGAGGAAAAAAACGTTTACATGTCTACCACGTGTTACTCAATGTACAAAATACTATATATGAACCATTTTCTAAACCAACACACTACAAACCAAAAATCATTAATTGATACATATAAAACAAATTACATAAATTAATTTAATTCAAAACAATTTAGAGAAGAAAAAAACGCTTACATGTCTACCATGTGTTCTAAATGTTTAAAATACTATATATGACCCATTTTGTAAAACAACACTCTATACACCAAAAATCATTAATTGATGCATATAAAACAAATTACCTAAATAAATTTAATTTAAAACAATTTAGAGATGAAAAAACGTTTACATGTCTAACATGTGTTACTAAATGTAGAAAATACTATATATGAGCCATTTTGTAAACCAACACTCTATAAACCAAAAATCATTAATTGATGCATATAAAAAAAATTACCTACGTAAATTTAATTTAAAACAATTTAGAGATGAAAAAAACGCTTACATGTCTACCACGTGTTACTAAATGTTTAAAATACTATATATGAGCCATTTTGTAAACCAACACTCTATAAACAAAAAATCATTAATTGATGCATATAAAACAAATTACCTAAATAAATTTAATTCAAAACAATTTAAAGAGGAAAAAAACGCTTACATGTCTAACACGTGTTACTAAATGTACAAAATACTATATATGAGCTATTTTGTAAACCAACACTCTATAAACAAAAAATCAATAATTGATGCATAAAAAAAATTACCTAACTAAATTTAATTTAAAACAATTTAGAGAGGAAAAAAACGCTTACATGTCTAACACGTGTTACTAAATGTACAAAATACTATATATGAGCCATTTTGTAAATCAACACTCTATAAACAAAAAATCAATAATTGATGCATAACAAAAATTACCTAACTAAATTTAACCGAGCATCGGCGTGGTGGACGCAATTGAAGGCATCTCGTGCACGGTTGGGCAAACCAAAGATTTTGTCATGGGACAAACTGAAGAAGAAGATGCGCAAAACGTTTTTGCCGTACGATTATGATCATCTAATGTTTTAACGTTTGCAGAATTTACACCAGGGAAGTCGAACTGTGGAAGAATATGCGACTGAATTTTTTCAGCTTCTTACTCGCATCGATTTGTAGGATTCAGAACAACAAGTTGTAGCTCGTTTTGTTGGCGGATTGAGACAACAGATTTAGCATACCCTAAATCTATTTCATCCGCTTTCGGTGTCTGAAGCTCACTAACAAGCACTTACGGTGGAGGCTCAGACAAAGGTGAATACTTCTTCCTATAGTTCTTTACGACCACCTCATTTTCGCTTCCAGCGAGTGTTACTTCCACAGCAATTGAACATGTGCAACCACAATCAGACTCTACGGTGACTACATGTGCCTTAGCGCGACCAGCTCGTACGGGTACACTCAGATGTTTCTCGTGTGGAGAGCCTGGCCATCGCCAATCGGCTTGTCCTACTCGTAATCGGCGTGGTCTATTATTGGATGAGAAAGGTTGAGATGTTGAGGTCATTTATGATGATATTGCTGAGGAGTCTGAAGAATTAGAAGCTGATGTTGGTTCTTTATTGGTGGTTCTTCGTTCTTGTCTAGCCCCTCGTGTGACCGAGGAATTTCCACAGCGGAATAAACTTTTTCCTCTCGTTGCAAAATTAATGGGAAAGTCTGCACTTTCATCATTGATTCTGGTAGTTGCGAGAACGTGATAGCTGAATCTGTAGTCCCTACGTTGAATTTACAAGTGGAATCTCATCCTTCGCCACACAAGTTAGCTTGGCTTCAACAGGGCAATGAGATCTCAGTGTCTTATCGTGTTTTGGTGTCGTTTTCTGTTGGTGATNCAATCGGCTTGTCCTACTCGTAATCGGCGTGGTCTATTATTGGATGAGCAAGGTTGAGATGTTGAGGTCATTTATGATGATATTGCTGAGGAGTCTGAAGAATTAGAAGCTGATGTTGGTTCTTTATTGGTGGTTCTTCGTTCTTGTCTAGCCCCTCGTGTGACCGAGGAATTTCCACAACGGAATAAACTTTTTCCTCTCGTTGCAAAATTAATGGGAAAGTCTGCACTTTCATCATTGATTCTGGTAGTTGCGAGAACGTGATAGCTGAATCTGTAGTCCCTACGTTGAATTTACAAGTGGAATCTCATCCTTCGCCACACAAGTTAGCTTGGCTTCAACAGGGCAATGAGATCTCAGTGTCTTATCGTGTTTTGGTGTCGTTTTCTGTTGGTGATGCATACAAGGATATTGTTTATTGTGATTTCGTTCTGATGGATGCGTGTCACCTTTTGCTTGGTCGACCATGGGAGTTTGATCATCGTGTGCAGTATGATGGTTTCGCCAACACTTACACGTTTCGAATTCACAAATCACAACTGTACTTTCATTTTGAAACCATGTCTGCCAGTGGTGACTCATGTGCCTCCAACTACCCCAAATCCTATCCTTTTACTCCAGAGAGCTCCGTTTGAAGCTGTGAAATGCCAGGTTGGTATCATAGCCCTTAACTTAGGTTTCTTAATCAAAGTAGGATCCTTGGATGTCATGTTGAGCAGATGCGTTTATCCTCCCATGGACGACAATCCGTTTTGTTAAGTCGAAGTCTCGGTATCAAAGTCTCGGGTCGAAGATTCACCGTCCAGATTCGAGGACGAATCTTCTCAAACAAGGGGAGACCTGATGCAGCATCATCTATCGTTGTGTTACACACGATGAAATCCGTGTTACACACTAAGACAATGACTAGGATTCGATGAGCTTTACTCTGTTGGATTATCTATTGTTTTATGGGCTTTTAACATATATGTCGATTTTGGCTTCATTGTTAGGTTAGGGTTTCGTTTATGTCTTCTATTTAAGCTAACCGCAAGGCTCAATTGTAACTCGGCCTTTGATAATTAATTAACGAGAGATGTCTCTTATACCTTGTTCTTGATTCGATTAAATTCATCAAAACAGAGAGTCGGTCTCAAGCGATTCTTTCGAATCCCTTGATTGAGCGAAACAGGTCCCAAGCGAGGATTCTAACGAATCCCTTGGTTGAACTGACAGGTCTCTAGAGGTTCATCGAATCCCTAGATTGAGCTGATTATCCTGTTCGTACGCTGCGCCACAAAGAGCCTTACAAATACGCTGAGATGTTTTACATAATTTAACCGGAATTACATAACCAAAATACTAAACCAAAAGAAATGACTAACCAAGATAAAGAGATAAACCGAGCATAATTCCTGTAACATATCTGGAAAGGAAGCAACATGCTTAACAGAGGAGAAGAGGGAGGTTGATTATGTAAACACCGAGCACGAAGATGCAATCAAACATGGAGTTTCTGCAGAAGAGGTAATATTTAAAGCAAAGAAAGATAAGTCTATTAGTTATACTATGGTTCTACTATCTTGTGTTGCTAACCAAACTTTTTATATTGGCAATGCAGAAGAACAACTCGTATGAAAAGACTGACCACGAAGCAACAAAAGATATCTATCAAGAGAAGAGTAAGCTAACTGATAACGTAACTGCTATCAAGGAAGAGATCAGAGAAGAAGCGGTCTGAACAAAAAACTATTCAGTAGTTTTTTGCTTTTGTTTTCACGACCATCTATAATCTAAGAGATACTTGCAAAAAATAATATTGAAGAAACCATGTTTTTGCAGAAGGAAACAACACAAGAATGTTTCAATGGCATGAGGAACACCGCTGATGCAACAGAGAAAACAAAACCCGAGATTCGGGAGATCGAAAATTTGTCTTCTGTAAGTGACACACAAGACAAATCATCAAAGGTAAATGTTACTTTTGGTATCATCATCCTATTCTCTTGCTTAACTAAATGACACAAACTCTTCCAAGTCACAAGAAAATTCCTACAAACAAAAAAACTTCATCTCCATTTCTGCAGCAAAAAGATGAAGTTCCAAACCAGAAGAAAGATGATGATGTATCAAAGCTAGAGAATCTAAAGATCGCAGAAAAATTTCAGCAGAAAGATGGAGAATCTGAGCTAAGAGTTGCTTCACCAGAAGCAACAACAGTGAAAGAACCGGCAAGGAAATCGCTATCGGATCTCATCCAAAAAGTGAAAGGAACAAACAAGATTGAAGATAAAACAACAAAACCTCATATCGAAGAAGATCCCAAAACAGAGGAAGAAGATGAGGATGAAGATGAGCATAAAGATGATAAAACAAGTCCAGATTCTATTGTGATGGTTGAAGCTAAAGATACTGTTAGCATCACCAAAACCCATCATAAGAAATCACAAGGCATTCTCTCTGGAGTTGGTTCAAAGGTAAAGCATTCAATTTCAAAGGTGAAGAAAGCACTCACTAGGTGAAGAAAGCACTCACTGGGAAATCTTCTCACACAACAAAGCAGTCTCTATAATGGTTTTTTTTGTTTTTGTTTTTTGGTTTGTTGATTATTTTGATTGGTTTTTGTGAATATTACAGATTTGTTTGTGGGTTTTTTTTTGTTCGTTTTCAATAAATTTCAGAATGAATTGGTGTGGCTACATTTACATATGTTTCAGAAAAAATGATTACAAGAACACAAAAACAGCACAACAAATCCGAATTCATACACTTTTAGGCTTTTAAACAAGCAAATAGTGAATTCGAAGACAAGAATCAGTAAAGAGAGAAGAGATTGCTACCTCTCGCAAAACGCATTTTAAGAGATTTTGAAAGTTTTTTTTGACTTTTTCGTCAAACAGATAACAAAGGGGGTAATAAGAAACAAAGTTACATGGCGAGGCCCAATAAGCGAAATCCCAAAAGAAGAAACATAATAATAAACAATATAGTATTTAATTTGTTTTCCGACTAACCATTTCATTGATATCAAATCAAGATTACAAAATGAGTATACAAAACTTTCAGAAAGCAAATTATTACATAATCAGATATATGCGCTATATAATGAGAAAGATACATTAGAAGAAGTGAATTTGACGATGCTTTCCGTAGATAAGCCTTACTCGCTAACGGTTAATTAAATCCATTATTTTTCTTCCTCGTATTCGATCCTGATCTCATACGAATTGTGTGCGTGGGTAGTATCTCTTTGCTGAACCTCCAAATTGCACACTGTATAACAAAACCCGATACTTCGGACAACAGTTCTGAAATATCGACATTATGATACCAAAGCTTCCGTATCATGGTCATTATGAAAGATTTTGACTTTGTTTTTATCCCGATTTGATTCCAAAAAGGTCTTATACCTTTGAGTAGAGTGACTATGGCAATGATTTCGGGATCGAAACTCCAAACGACATCTCCACACCATGGGGTAAGAGAACAAACACCGGTTGTTAACCAGAAATTCCACCGATAGAGAAACAACTCACTGGAATCAAGCACTCTACTAATAGAGACATAACGGTTACATCGAACCGACATGAAGAAAGTAAGGGAACAAAACCTAAAGAGATCGCCCCAAATTGAGTCACCATTAGCGACTTGCAAAGAACGATGTGAATTGGTCACTCTCGGATTCTGAATTTCCTTCACCGATACCAAAAACGTACGTCCGTTAAACGACTCAATCGATGTAATCTCGATCGCAACCCCACCATCATTATGTGGGCACGAACAGATCGGTACATAAACTGCCATAGAGTCGACAAACTCATCACCAAACCAATCACCAGTGACATCTAATCTAAGGCTGACGCTTATTAGCCACAACAATGGAGATCAAGTGGAGATTCCTCCAGAGAAGAAGAAAAAACCGTTAAGCAACGCTTCGTGTTTCTTCAATCGACTATCTCCAAGATGTTGAAGTTTTATTTGAAAAAACGAAATTAAAGCAATGAAAAATTAAAAGGAGTACGGCTGACGCCGGCCGGCGAAAATTTGTAGAAAACGGAAGTTCACAAATGGAAGAAGAAATCACCTTTGGGGAGAGAGAAGAAACAATATAGTATTTAATATTCGTTAAAAAGCAGGGTATTTGTGGCAATTTTTGAAAGTACAGTTTTGTGGCAAAACAATAGAAAGTGTGGTATCTTATTATATAAAGTTGAATGTTTCAAAGTTGCTAACTTACCTAATTGCGACGCGTATCAAGTCGATTGATCAGATTCTAACATGTATAAAAATATTATAATTTTTTTTTTTTACTAAATTTATAATCGATTCATAATAATCATAAAAGATAAGGTTAGTAAACAAATAGGAAAATAAAAAATGAAAATTTACCCGATTAATAAAAAAATGAAAAATGAAAAATTAATAATGAAAAAAGTAAAATTGATTAATAAAAAAGGAAAACTTAAAAAATTAGAAAATTTAAGTATGAATATGCATACTACGAGGATTGGAATTGGGATTGCTAGATCCGTGCATCCGTTGTTATTCTTTGAAACAAACAATTTTCATGGACATACTGGCATATCCACGATCTCTTTGGTGGTGAGTATTCTTCTTCTCCATTTGAATATGTAGCTATTTGGATACATTGAGGAAGAAGAGGTTTTGAATCTGAAATGAATATCTCAGATTGTTCAAACGGTTTCGTATCCACGATAACTTGTCCACGCCAAAATAACCACAATAATGTGTCCACGTTAAAAGGTACACGAAAGTGGAGTCGATGATGGCCAAGTCATTTTCATGATTTCCAATTCTCTTACAACTTCCGCCATTGAAGGCCTCGCATCAGTCTCCTCTATGCAGCATCGCATCGCTAATGTGGTGATGACATGTCGACGATAAAACGTCCACTTTGTCAATGACACCTTACTTGTCCATGTTATTATTAACTACTATCCACGATATGATGACCAACCTAAATTATCCACCATCCGTTGTCCATGAAGGACTGATTCATCATATGGACAACGTTGTCCATGAACTGCATTCACAAGTTTTGTATCCATGACAACTTGATAATTATGGGTTTATAATGGATGTTTTTATAGATATTGGTTGTTGTGTTTGGATTTGGGCAAGAACTGAGGAAGATGATAGAGGAGACAATACATGAATCGATTTCGGTCATGGAGATAAGCGACTGAAGATACTTAGTGAGATTTCGGGAAAACAAACATCTAGTGATGATGAAAAGAGAAACATATACTGATGGTGAAAGTAAAAGAAAAAAAGACGCATTCAAGTGTTCGACAGAATGTGTGAGAGAAGAGTTTTGTATCTACGAAAATTTGTCCATGCTACATTGTCCATGACAAATTAGAAAACTTGTCCATGATAATCCATCCACTGTAATGTAAGGCTTATGAAGTTTGATCAATTTCACATCAGGAACATGAGAGGACAAGAACATTAATTCATCTGTTGATTCTATTGTTTTGTGTGGATTTAAGTCTGAATAGGCATACTGCGAGGATTAGAATTGGGATTGCTAGATACGTGCATATGTTGTTATTCTTTGAAACAAACAATTTTCATGGACATATTGGCATGAACAACATTTTACAAAATGTCCATCCAACTTATCCATAAAACATGTCTATAACACATTGTCCACAACAATTTATCATGTACAATATAGCATGGACAAATATGCTTGGACAATTTATAGTGGATATGTTAAAATTAGAGTACAAAGTTTGAACAAATCAATTATAAGAAAAGTATAATTGTTTTTCATTTGATTATTTTGGCGGTATAAATCTTGTACATCTCATGTTGTCCATATGGATTACCCTATTTGTACCGTAAAGAAGCCGCACCGTCCATTTTAACCCGTCCATCATTCGCTGTTAAATGGAAACATGCTGTCTCGCGCATTTTGTCGAACACTTTGAGGGCGTTCGCGAATCCAGAAGAGGAAGTGAGGCTGAACCACCAATTGATGAAAATGAAAACCGTAGAGAGAGGAACAACACCAAATTGCTTCTAATCATACAAGGGGGAAAGAGAACATGAACAAAAAAGAATATGTGTTTGGAGAAAACTCACAACACCAAATTGCTCAACACGTTCGATGAGCTCTTCCCAAGTAGATGTCTTTGGATGCATCTAGTGATACCTAAATCATTCAATCATCATATTAATCATATACACATACACACGCAAAACCTCTTTTCTCGGTACCATGATTAGCAAAATTGTAGAGCTAATATCATGATGGAAACCTAATGATTACTTTCTGAAATCTAAATTCGAATTCCATTTAGTCAACTAAAGCTCAAAGAGATTAACTTACGGATGGTGAATTGAGTTGGAGAGTTAAAAGAGAAAAAAAAAACCATAAGTAAAGCAAACTACAAATCCAATTCTTCTATGGAACTTCCAGATTCCTAGTTTCTCTTATATAATCGAATTTATCAGATAATGGAATCTATCACATCCTGAGCAAAAATTGGATTTCAATCGGAGTTTCGAGAGAAAAAGAATCGATTCAAATCAAAGAAAAAAAACAAAACACACCCTCTGCAACAAGCATCTTTGTAGCAGCAATGGCGACGTTGTTTCCGGCGACGACTTCGACGACGTTGTTTCCGGCGAGTCCTTCGGTCTAGGTAGAGAAGCCGGCACAGAGAGAAACGCAGCGAAAAGGACTTCGAGAAGAAGAAGGAGAGATCTACGAGAGAAAAACGATCCCATTGACTCTTTTAATTTGGATTGGAATTTGGAAACCCAATGTCACGAAGAAACACTTGGGTGATGGTGATTGTTGTTGCCAGAGAAATTGAGATGGAGAACCGGAGAGAGTAAGAGAGAGAGAGAGACGTATAAAGATTCAGGAGAGAGTAAAAGAGAGAGAGAGAGGCGAGTTACACATGGTATAATTGTCAATTCAAGTCGAGAAAGTGACCCAAGAGACTGTCGTTGTAATTACAGTTTCTAAATGTGACTCTCGTTGTAAATATTTCTTTTAAATGTATGAACAACTTGTGATAATTTTGTTCTACAAACGTTAAGATTAGCTAATCGACAGTTGATTTTTTTTTCTTTGACCGGTTAAACATCTGATGTCTTGGCGGCCAATTTGTAGAACATTCTTTTAAAAGAAACAACAGAAATATAGAAACAAAGAGAGAAAATCAATTGTCAAAGGTTGAGCAAAACATGAGTTCATACTTCACATAACACTAAAGAGCTTAACAAAGCAACCAAATAAAAGGGGAAAGAAGTAAAAACATGTCCTAAAGAACTAAACCAGGATCAAGTCATGATGAAAATTCACTGTATGACACATGAATCCTTTTTGACGAAATTACCCTTCATGAAATTCACGAATTCATCAAAGTTCATCCGACCATCGCCATCAAAATCAGCTTTTCGGATGAATTTACGAGCTCTCCTATCGGTTACTTTTTCCCCACGATTTTTCAGCCAATATTGAAACTCTGCTGCATTTATGAAACCATTCTGGTCTACATCGAGATCCATAAAGACTTTCATCATTTCTTTCTTTTCCTCCCATGACAGTGTAACATCTGTGGCATACACACCTGTGGCAGACTTTTCGACCATCGCAGCTTCTTCATCAGCCCTCCTAACAAAAGAAAAAACAAAATCTTATTAAATTATAGAAACTCTCCTCTATTGAATCATCGATTAAGAAAGACAAAAGCGTTCTAAATCATGATGAAAATTCACTGTAAGACATCATAAATCCTTTTTCTTTTTTCTTCATGTTAAGGCTTTTAAGAAGGGTTAAGAATCCCTCACGTAGCCAAGCGTTTGACGAATTCATCATAGCTGATCCGACCATCGCCATTAACATCAGCTTTTTGGATAATCTCTTCAACATTTTCATCGGTTACTTTTTCCCCATTAATTGTCAACACATATCGAAGCTCTGCTGCAGATATGAAACCATCATGGTCTACATCGAGATCCCTAAAGGCTTCCTTGAGCTTTTCCACATTCACTTTGTTCGAGACATCAGTGGCAAACTTTTCGATCATCGCAGCTTCATCAGTCCTAAGAAAAGAAAAAAACAAAATCTTATTAAATTATAGAAATTGAATCATCGATTAGGAAAGACAAAAGCGTTCTAAATCATTGAGCTGAAAGAGATAACAAACAAACAAACCATTTACAAGAGTGTTCTCCAGCTATGGTTGCTACATCTGCCAAAGCTTCGATCCATCTCCGCTTCTTCTCCTCTGTTTCACCTTTACAGGTTTTCTCGAATGCTTTTCCGAACTCTCCACTCTGTTTCCGTACATCGAACGGATCAACATCGTAAAAAATCGTCATCACAATATGCCCCTGATCTTTTCTGCACTTCAAGATTTCCACCAATTCATCTAAACACCAACTGGAAGAAGCGTAATTCTTCGAGAGCAAAACGATAGAGACCCTCGATTCTCTAATGGCTTGTATGAGTTCAGATCCGATCGTGTGGCCTCTCTCGATCTCCTGATCCTTGAACATCGTGATTCCTTTGCTTGCGAATGGATTGTGTAAATGACTGAGAAACCCTCTACGAACATCTGGGCCGTGGAAGCTCGGAAAGACATGGAATCTCTTAACGTGAGCCGAGGAAGAAAAGGGAGAAGAAGCCGCCATGAGAGAGGTTGAAGAAAGTATCACTATGGTTGAGTAAAAGAGAGTTTGGTTCATATATATAAGCAAAAATCGTAATGAGGAGAGGAAAATTCAAAGGAATCTGTATTAAAGTTTAAAATGAGGGAGGTCGATTGACCCATGTGACTTTTTTCAAATTTTGTTTGTCTACTTATATAGTTAGTATTTCATTAGATAATTTGGTTTGAGGTGAATAAGTTTGACCCTCTTGACTTGAGTTCAGATCCTCTCTTTGTACCCCTTCCATTTAATAATATTTTTTTTCATTTAGTCTTCTTTTTAATTGTTTGGTTTTTATATGTTTATGCATCATTTCTAATGCTTTCGATCTTCTTCATTTTTTGGTATATTAATTTTCTTTTTCCTATTAATTTTAGATATGTCTTTCACCTAAAAGAACCTAATTTACACAAAACTTAAACAATCATAAGACTATATATATTTTTTTATCGAAAAACAACTATAATTTATGTGGTTTACAACAACAAAGACATTATTCTCTATAATTTACGTGATATCTAAAATGTTTATTTTGTTTCAAAAATAAATTTTTATTTAAAACAAAATCATTTATTTTTTCTGTAACTTTATTCAAATCAAATGATTTAATAATTATTTACAATTTTATTTAAATCAAACTCTAATATTTATTATATTAATATTGAACCCCATAAAAAGTATTTACGGCTCTGCCACTGTGGTTTGGGGTTGGTGGGTAAGCTCCTACGAGCTCACTTTATTCGATCATAACATTATTTCAGATCAACGATTTAATTAATCAAATAATTTTAATTATTATTATTATTTGTTTGTTTTGATAACTCATGTAATCTAGTTGAAACTAGGGGTCCGCTAGCGTTTCCGCTTTGGGTTCAAGCCTTTACGGTATGTCTACCATACAGAACCCCCCTACGTCGACTAATCCTAGACCCGGAGAAACCATGTGAAATCTCTGGTAGTCGAAAGGTCATGATTTAGTTTCTAGGAATGCGGAGAAGGGAAATCGAAACACGGGGAGAGCGTTCCAAACCCATTCCGCAAGCTGACCCACCACTCCACTTACCACTCGACCACTAACTCGTAGTTTAATTTTCATTATTTGATCATAACATTAAGCAAAACGTGTAATGAGGAGAGGAGAATTTGAAGGAATTTGTATGAAACTGTAGTGGAACTTACAAGCAGCATGTTTCCACGAAATCGTCGACGACTCATAAGAGTGTGTTTCCTGTTTCCTTGACCACTGGATTGTTTATTATTCGTAAATTGGAATTTCATTTTGTAACGAAGTAGAAAGTCGTCGACGACTCATAAGAGTGTGTTAGAATGGCGGACACTGGCGGCCTATCGATATTTTTTTAATGAGATTAGTAAACAAAAGAAAAAGAAAAATTGATATTTTTTAATGAGATTTTTCAATCAAATTAGTTATACCAAATGAATCATGTACTATATCGAAACAAACAAAAATAAATAAAAGCGAAACAAGTTGCGAAACCCTTATCCGGAGTTGTGTGTATTAAAATCATAAAATATCATGATTTAACCTGCGCTAATTATAGCGCGGGATAATTTTTTTTAAAGAAATTGTTTTGAAATTTAAAAAAATTGTTTTTATCTGTATTTTACAATATGACTAACTAATGATTATAGATAAAGCTGTCAATTTGTAATAATTTGTTCATTTAACCCGTTTTGTAGTGAACTAAAATATTTGTGTCTAACTTTTTATATAATTAGTAAAATATTTTTCAACTTTTGTTTTTATATATATTCAAATAAAATGTAATATATTATAGTGAAAAATATAGCAAGATTTTGAATA